>JBBPRB010000038.1:0-41145 GCA_038092815.1 Hortiboletus rubellus
GATGTTGGAATCCAAAAACCCAGAGTGGATTTGATGAGATGGTGATGAGATAAGAGAGATTCGGTCAAGGACGAGGACCGGATATGAGCGGAAAAGTGACAAGGTTCGCAAAGACACGGCTTCGCAGCAAGGAAATGGGTGATCAGTGCACACGGGCGAAAGATGTATTATCCATTGCACTACAGGGGTTTTATAGTCAAGGGAACACCCAAGACTCTTCCTAATAAGGGAAATATCAATCGGTAACCAAGTACGTCAAAGAAAAAGAAAAAGAACATCGTCCCTTCACGGATAAACAGAAATCATGCGGAACACTACAAAGGGGTCTAGACCTATGTCGAAGTGATATGACAGCTCAATGAAACCAAAAGAAACAATCCGAATGAAAAACAAAGATCCAGATAGATCTTGCACGTGCGGAGATCCGGAAACGGACAGATAATGTCAGGTTGCATTGGATTGGATTGGATTGGGCTAGGATTGGATCGGGTTGGACTAGGATTGAATCGGGTTGGGCTAGGATTCATTGGAATATGATTAGGGGTGATGTGGAAGTCGGTGAAATGATAGGATACGACCACAAGGAACTTCAGTTCCTTACACCGATGTTAAGAGTTGGTATTCCCAAGCCAAGCTTGAGCTCTATGGATTGTTCTGGGCTCTCTGGGCCATGCAGATTTTTATCTTTGGGATTGCTAATCTAACAGTGGAAATGGACGCCAAGTACGTAAAGGGAATGATCAACAATCTCAACCTTCAGCCAAATGCAACCATCAATCAATAGATTGTGGGTATCCTGTTATTTAATTTCTGTCTTGTTCACATCCCTACTACCCATCACACTAGAGCAGATGGACTTTCATGTCGATCACCATCTGAGAATGACCTCTCCAAGATGGATGATTTCAAAGATTGGCTTGATAGTGTTTCCTCTTTTTCTATTTCCCTACTCAACGACCATCTGTCTCTGCCTGACAGATCCACTAACATTTCTAGGTACTCCAGCCATGCACCACTTCCCCAATATGTTTCTGTTTTCTTCTTCTCACCCAAGCCCGATGATGACAACCCAGAGCTACCATATTCACCAAAAGCAGTCACTAAAGATGCCTGGATTGACCAGATTCATAATCTTCTCAATTCCTGTGTTCACTCCTCTGACCTCACAGATATGATTTTTACCTCCTTCATCAATGCCACCACCTACTTCTTCCTTCTTAATGGGTCTTTATACTGCTGGGAACCACATGAATGTCATCAGCTCATTGTTTCAGTTGGACATTGATATGGACTCATCCGAGAGGTCCATGATGACCTTAGTCACAAGGGTGTATTCTTCATCTGCACTTGCCTACTGCTACGTTTTTGGTGGCCTATGTTGGTTGACGATGTCAAGTGATACACTAAGATATGCCACAAATGTCAGATCTGGCAGACAAAGAAGCTGCACATCCCACCTATCATGCTGGTCATAGGAGGATTGTTCCATAAAGTGCATATTGATACTATGGTAATGCTGCAATCTGATGGTTACCACTTTATTGTTCAAGCCTGGTGCATCCTTACAGCTTATCCAGAGTGGCGGATGTTGCAATCTGAGAATACATCTGCACTTGCATCTTTCATTTTTGAAGACATTCTCTGCCAATGGGGAGCTGTCACCAAGCTCGTTACTGACAATGGCCCTGCATATATATATGCTTTCGATATTCTTGCCAACCGGTATGGCATCCAGCACATCCAGATCTTTTCCTACAATTCCCAGGTGAATGATGTGATTGAGCGGTGTCACTTTGATGTCCAGGAGGCCATCATCAAAAGTACCCTGGGGGAAGAGGCTCACTGGTCATCTGTAGCTCACTCTGTTTTCTAGGTAGAATAGGTAACTATTCTAAAGTCTACCAGACTTTCACCATATTTTATGATGTATGGCATCAAGCCTCTATTCCCATTTGAGGTAGCAGAGACAACCTTTCTCATTCCTGCTCTGAATACTGATCATACATCCAGATCTGCCTAATCTCTTGGCGTGCCCACCAACTTCAAAAGTGGGTAGAAGATATAGCCACTATCTGGAAAAGAGTGCTCCTATCGTGGTTTGTGTTCATCAAGCATTTTAAGGTGCAATTCAAGAACTGGATCTGAGATCATGACTTCCAGCCAGGCAGTCTTGTCTTGATCCAGAATACTCGGGTCGAAAAGGAGTTGAACTAGAAGACAAAGCTGAGGTACTTGGATCCAATGGTGGTTCTTCAAAGGACTACCAGAGGTTCATACCTGCTGGCAGAGTTGGACAGGTCAATCTCAAGGCTCAGGTATGCAGCCTTTCAGTTGCTGCCTTACTTTCCAAGGGTAAAGATTGCCATCCTGGTCATGAAACTAACCGGATTGGATAACAAGGAGCTAGACAACCACAATGCTAAGGAAGATATTGAGTATGAGGAAGATGAAGGTGATGCAGTCCAAGATGACTAGCACGACAAAGGCCCAGACGATTCCATTTTATCTTTTTCATTTATATCTATTCCATCCCAGGTTTTGGCTGGAGCTCTCTGTTTTATCCTGGTATTCGTCTGGTGACACCTCACTCTCCAGTTATTCTGTGCCTTGACAAATAGAAGTACTTCATCTCCATTTTTCTCATCAAACTAAAAAGAAAAGCAGACAAAAGACTAAAAGACAAAAACACATCCATTTCTATTTCTCCATCAGTGTCTTGATGAACTTACCACATAGACATTTGTATTTGAACATGCAATGAGACATGCACATATTGTTACCAACTTTCTTTCTAACATCCGAGCCATTTGCACAGGTGACAGGTGACGATAGGTTTTGGACAATTCTTGATGAAATGTCCTTCTTTGCCACAACTGTAGCAGCCTTTGTTTGCAGCCCCTATGTCCATGGCATTGGGGTCACACTTACAAAATTGGAGAGCTGAAGCTCGCTTCTGAATACTTTCCCTGATAAAGTCAAGGGATTCATGTGCTGTACCTACCCTTCTAATTTCTTGGAGATAGAGTGCAGGTGAAGCTCAGCGATTGCCTTCTTTGAAAATTTGAGCAATGATCACTCCTCATGTATTTTTCTCAAGTAACTCCACTGTGTACGAGGCATCAATGGCCGCTTGGCGGTAGAGTGCTTCCCATCGGATAATGAAGTCATCCATGGAGGAGTCACCTTGGTAACATTTATTCAATTGGACATGTGCCCAGTCCTTCTGGTTGGTACCCTGGAAGAGTCCTTCCAGTTTGTCAACCAGGATATCCCAATTGTAATGTCTTCCTTGTTGTAATCGTGTTTAGGCGAATCTGCCCGCTTTAGAGCCTTTCAGGCATGAGAGAACCGCAACTACAGCTTTGTAGGAGGTGGAAGCGATGGTATTGGCATTGACCTCAAACCAAGCCTCGATCTTGGCCCACCATTCCTCAAACTTGACTTTGGACCCGTGATATTCTCCAGGGTCTGCGAATACTTCTACTCGTCACAATGTTCCTCCTCCTGCAGGTACTCCTCCTTCTGCAGGTCCTGCTGCAGTGAGCACATTTACTTGGATTTGAAGATGGTTGTTTGCTGTTGTGAGTTAAGTCACTTGATTAGTGACTGCTTGCAGATCCGTCATTCTGTCATTAAATTCTCCCAAGATGGTATTTATCTTATCCTCCCATGAGGCCATTCTGTCTACAAGAATTTGATTGATGTGTTGAGACATGGTTATGTAATGGGAGGGGGTTCTCTACTTGGTACAGTAGTGTTCTGGTTTGTGTAGAGACTTGGGGGGATGGAGGCTTATTCTGGAGTATTTGAGATCTCCTTCCCGATCTCTTGTAATCTGACGGTGTGGTATCTTTTTTCGTTTAACCAGCTTCTTTACTTCCAGTCTTACTTCCTCTTCATCATGTTCTTTCCTTTTGTGGTTAGGTTCCATGATTGGTGACAAGGTAAGGGAGCTTAGCAGTGACAGGCAATCTTGTGGTTCTCTGAATTGCAGTTCTTCTTCAGAGGGAAACAAGTGGCTTACTTGTTTAAGGGAGGGATAAGAAAGGGCGAGTAAGTTTGTATTCAAGTGGGCGAACACGAGGTCATTCGGATCTGTGGAAAGATTATCTGCTAGCGAGTGCTGGGATGCTGTCTCTGTGGATAAGTCTTCTGGACTGCCCAATCTGAGGGCGGTTGTGACTACTACTGCTTGGTTGATCTCTTCGTCTGATGCAAAACAAAAATCTGAAGGCCGTAAGTCAGCTTCTAATAACCTTAAGAAGAGTGTAGCAGCATCGGATGAGTCCTGTCGTGATGGCAGTGGGGTTCTTTCCATACCCTGTGAGCCTGCCGATTCTGCTGGCGAGGCTGTTCGCTCTCTTACTGGTTCTGGCTCAGCTACTTCTGCCGAGGCCATGTACAAAGGGTTAGAGGGGTCGGCTTGACCCGAGTTAGGAGGGAAAGAGTGAAGGGATTGGTGGAAGATGATCAGCACTGGCTCTACCGTAAGCTCCTAGTGCAAGCGATTCTTTGTAGGGGACGCACTTGTGATGGTAGTGTCGGGGTTGGCAAGGTAAGGGTAAAGTAGAGTCTAGTTCTAATGAAACAACCCTAGAGTGTAGCTCCCTTAGGTTGCCAAAAGATAGCCGTAGACCTTTTGAGGTGTAGAGTGAAGAGACTTGTTAGGCCAATGAAAGTCCTTTTTATAGTGCTTAGGGGAAAACACCAAGAGAACTAGACTGGAGTTCTCTGGCACTGGCATCGAGCCTTAAGTACCTACTAAAGGTATGTACATGTTGTGACCGTATCTAACGATCCAGGAACAAAAGGGGAAAAGGACATAGGGTGAAATGGAAGTGAAATGCATGAGGCCGACATGTAGTGTGACAGAATGGAAAAGAAGCATAACACAAGTGAAATGCGTGTATCAAGGAATGGAATAGAAGTGTGATCAAATGCTTCTGTGAAAAGGTGAAACATAAAGGAACAGAGATGAAACATAATGTGAAATGGGGAAGACAAGAAGTCTCATGTGTGAAACAGAGTGAAGGAGGAGGTGAGACGACTATGACACATGAGATAAGGGTGAGTGAGATCAAGATTAGATATGAGATAAGATTGTCTGTTGTTAGCGTAGAAAACGTCAAGTCCAATGAACATAGGGGTACAGGAATATACTGATCATAACATATTGTTCTTCCTGTTACTCTGACCTCCACTCTGAACTCCGTCCACCCTTCACCTCCACATTATCCTCCTATGGCCCTCAGGGGTTTGGGCCTAAAAGGGGAATACTGTCATATTGTCATATCCTGTATTTTACCCAAGTTCAACTCCGGCCCTCCAGGCCTATCATCAAGAACTCTGCTGCATTCTCATGCAGGACTTGTCTCCAGACTCCAGACTTGTACTTAGTATTCTCTTTTCATCTGTCTCTTGTTCTTTTATTTAGTACTAGCTCCGTTTGTTACTTACCTCTGTACCTGTGTCTCGTTTAGAACACAGCCCTGGATTTCTTTTATGCGGAGCACAGCTCTGGGATACTTACTCCTAATTCCCGTTCTCTTACCAATCCCTTACAACTCTGTTTACTTATAATTCTTGAACTTCATATATAAGCCTTCAATTTCACTCCTGTATTCCTTAGTTCAAACATTATCTACAATAACTTTCCTGACTTTTGCTTGAATCTCAACAACTCTCCTCTGACACCTCCGCTCGACTTGATGTCTCTATGTTTTAAGTTCTACCTCCGATCTCCATAAATCCAGGACCAAACTCTTGTAAGGGCACATCACATATGGTGAAGCTAAGTCCCATTCCCTGATCACCTCTGGCATTCCAGAGTTGATACCAGAGTTACAGTTCTAACAGTATATTTGAACTCATACTTGCAAAAAGTTCCCCATCAATGACTACATGTACTACTTGTTCCCACACTCGCACCCTCATCGGCGCCAACAGCTCTCCTAGATTCAATCTCCTTAGCACTTTCAGGAACAGTTGTCGAGGTCCAGAACTCATCAACCAGTTCTGAAGCTTCTCCACTCGTTGCATCCCCACCTCCGCTTCAGCATCGTGCCCTCTCACCCTCTCCCCAACTCCAGGTGCGCATATCTAAGTTCTAGAGGACAACGACAAGCAATCACTCCATACACCTCCCAATGAACCAGTTTTTCCAGAAGGTCCTGGAGATGGTCTGGATGGCAATGACCTGGATGACTCAAACAATCCTAATAAGGATTACTTCCCCGACCCCTACAACCCATACAACCCAGACCCCGACAATGATGAGCGCATCCCACGAGATACCCTCACTCAGCTAGTAAATGCCATCCAGGGCCTCGCTTGCTCCACTCGCCATCCTGCCTCTAACTCTACCCCCTGCACCAAAGTCTGAGAACCTGATCAGTTTGACAGGATGGAACCCTGCAAACTCTGAGTTTTCATGGTGCAGTGTGAGTTAAGCTTCCAGGACCACCCCAAGGTGTTTAGCACAAACCGCACTAAAGTAACATTTGTACAATCCTACCTGAAAGGCATGGCGCTGGAGTGGTTCAAACTGGATCTCCTCCAAATGGAAGATCCTGACCAACGTCTCCTCTGGATGGATGACTACGAAGAGTTCATCCTTGAACTCCAGGCAAACTTTGATCTGCATGACCCCATCGGAGATGCAAAGTACCAACTCAACCACCTGTTCATGAAGGATGGTTAACATATGTATTAACAAGTATGTGGTTGAGTTTAATAGGATAGCTTTGCAAGTCCAAGGTTACACAGAAGGTGCCCTCTGACACCACTTCTACAACGGTCTGCCAGACCGTATCAAGGACAAAATCTTTCATGTTGGGAAACCCCCAACACTCTCCAAACTCCAACACCTTGCTCAGTCAATTGATGTGCACTACTGGGATTGCAAGTCCAAACTCAATCATCAAGCAAAGACGTCCAACCAGCCCTCCACATCCAAGCCCTCCAACAAGTCGTCTGCCCCTGTGCTCTCCTCTGCTCAACCCTCTGGAAACTCCAAAGACACCAAGGAGTATAAGGGCAAAGGAGCCTCCATGTCTGCTTCTTCGAAGCCGGACTTGTTGTCAAAATTGGGAAAAGATGGCAAGCTCACTGCCGAAGAATGCAAGTGGTGCTTCAGCCTCAAGTTGTGTATGTTCTGCAGTTCCACAGGGCATATGTATGGCCAAGGAATGCCCAAAGTCCACTTCCAAGGCGTTCAAGGCCTGCACTGTGACAACTACTCCGGAAACCAAACTGGAGATCTCCACCTTGGAGACAAAAAAATAGAGTGCAACCTCCATGACTCCGCACAGTCTGAAGGTTGTATTGAATCCACCCGTGCACTCAAGGAGATCTGTCTCAATGCGTCCACTCTTTCTGATCCCAAATCACTTATGCCCTCCATTTTTTTAGTATCCTATGATATCCCTCCGTTCCCCATGCTTGTAGACTCTGTATCCTCCAATTGCTTTATCGATACATCCTTTATTAATAAGAACAATCTTTCCACCTACTCCATTCCCCCACTCCAACTCCAATTCTTCAACAGTACTACAAATTCCACCATAACTCAAGCCATCGACCTCTCTGTCCGTTTCAAAACCAGTGATATTACTTCAACAACATTATATATCACCCTGCTAGATGATTCTTGTTCCCTTGTTTTAGGACATAACTGGCTCACCTGCTACAATCCGTTGATTGATTGGGTCTCAAGCAGTATCTCATTCCATTTACCTGAACAGGACATGCCAGCACCCCCAAGCTCATCTTCATAGCCTCCAGTCTTACCACCTTCAGCTGATTCCATACCCCCTTCTCCACCGTGCTTCTCCAACTGCAAGGCTCCACCCATAGTGATCATCAGTGCACCTGCATTTGCACTCGCTTGTCGCCTTCAGGGCACCATACAGTTTAGCTTGCACCTCCACACCAAAGAAAGTGACCTTTGTGCTGCTTCCATTGCCCCCGACCCTGCTGATTTGTCTGGCATCCCTCTGGACTATCATGATTTTGCAGACGTTTTCAGTAAGAGCAAGGCTTCCCGGCTTGCTCTGCATCGCGAATATGATCTGAAGATCGACCTGAAAGAAGGTACTTCTCCCCCCTTAGGCATTATGTACTCTTTCTCCCCCTCTAAGCTTGAGCCCCTCCAGACTTTCCTTGATGAGCACTTAGCAATGGGGTTCATCCGTCCCTCCTCCTTCACTCATACTGCTCCAGTCCTCTTCATCTGTAAGAAGGATGGTTCACTCCACCTCTGCATTGACTTTCGAGGACTCAATAAGATCATGAAGAAAGACTGCTACCCCCTACCCTGTATCTCTGACCTTTTGGACACTCCAAGTTGTGCCAAAATCTACACCAAGATCGACCTCCAGCATGCCTATCATTTCATTCGCATCACCGATGGCGATGAAAGGAAAATGTCCTTCCAGACATGCTACAGCTCCTACGAATGGTTTGTCATGCTGTTCGGTCTAACCAATGCTCCTGTGGTGTTCCAGTGATTCATCAACATTATCTTCACTGATCTTTTGAATATTTGTGTCATATTTTATTTAGATGATATATTGATCTTCTCCGCAGACATGGCTTCCCACAAAGAGCATATCCAAGAGGTCCTCTGAAGACTCCACAAACATGGACTTTATGCAAAAGCATCAAAATGCGAATTCCACACCAACTCCACCAAGTACCTCAGATACCAATTGTCATCCTCCAGACTTACTATGTCTCCAAAGAAGGTTCAGACTATTCAAGATTGGCCCAAGCCTTATAAAGTCAAGGACATTCAGTCCTTCCTAGGTTTCACAAACTTTTACTATCATTTTATCAATAACTATTCCCACATTGTCACTCCCTTAACCCATCTCACCCACAAGGGTACTCCATGAAATTTCTCTGACTCCTGTCACTCCACTTTCCGAAAGCTCAAGGAAGCCTTCACCTCTGCTCAGATATTGACTCATTGGATGCCCAATGCTCCAACAATTGTAGAAACCAACCCCTCTGACTATGCCATCGCTGGCATTTTCTCTATCAAGTACCCTGATGAAGAGATTCATCTGGTTGCATTCTACTCTCAGACTCTGTCTGCTCCAGAGCTCAATTACGACACTCATGACAAAGAGCTACTTGCCATTCACGAGTCCTTCCAGACCTGGTGACATTACCTTGAAGGTTTCGCAATTTCAATTGATGTGGTTACTGACCACAAGAACCTAGAATACTTTGCTACCATGAAACTCCTAACTCGGCAGCAAGCACACTGGTCAGAGTTCCTCTCAACATGATTGTCTGCTTTTGCCCTAGACACCTTGGCATGAAACCTGATGCCCTCACTAGATGCTGGGACATCTATCCCATAGAGGGGGGATAAGGACTACGCTTGCGTCAACCCTCACAAATTCCGCCCCATGTTTACTCAGGAGCAACTTGCTGTGTCCCTACAAGCCACTTACCTTGCGACTCCGGTACTCCAGGCCAGTGTACTCTTCGAGGAAGAGGCCCTCCACAGTAACATCCTCTCCACTCTCCCCTCCAACCCTCTGGCCTCCATCCACATGTCCACCTCCAAGCCCTCTGACTCCTGATCATCTATTGATACCGACAACTTCCTCCACCTAGATGATAGAATCCATATACTGGACTTCAATGACCTCCATCTCCGAGTCCTCTGATACAAACATGACCATTCCCTCACTGGACATTTCAGCCAGAACTGGACCTTGGAACTAATTCAACGTGAATATACTTGACCAGATATCAGAACATTTGTAAAGGACTATGTCTTGTCCTGCACAACCTGCGCCCGCACAAAGATTCCTAGACACAAACCATACAGACTGCTCAAGCAGCTCCCTATCCCAGAGAAGCCAAGAAATTCCATCGTTAGGGACTTCATTAAACAACTCCCCATGTCCTCTGAATTTACCACCATCCTAGTAGTCATAGATTGCCTATCCAAGCAGTGCATTTTCATTCCAATGCACGATATGATTACATCTCCGGAGCTTGCCAAACTTTTCCTACTCCACGTCTTCTTCAAGCACAGAGTTCCCTTCCACATTACCTCCGACAAAGGTTCTGAGTTCGTCTCTCATTTCTTCTGTTCGCTCAGGAAGGCCCTGGACATCTGTCTCCATTTTACCTCTGGTTATTACCCTGAAGGAAATGGTCAGATAGAATGAATGAATTAGATACTAGAGCAGTACCTCTGAGTCTATTGTAATTACCAGCAAGACAACTGGTCCGAACTCCTGCCACTAGTGGAGTTCGTATACAATAATGCTCCGAGCGCTACTACTGGAGTCTCACCATTCTTTGCCAACAAGGGTTACCACCCCAACATTACCGTTTACCCCAAGCATGACCTTACATCCAAGAGAGCTCACAAATACTCTGTTGACCTCAATAAATACTCTGTTGACCTCAATTCCCTCCATGCATTCCTCCGTGAGGAGATGGCTGCTGTACAAAAGTAATACCAAGGACCTGCGGATGCCAAGCAAACTCTAGCACTGGACTTCAAAGTTGGTGATCAGGTATTCATCAAGGCAAAATACTTCTGCTCAACATGGCCCTCTAAGAAACTCTCTGAAAAGAACTTGAGGCCATATACAATCATCGCTCAGGCCAGATCTCTCTCCTTTACACTCTGCCTTCCAGACTTTCTGAAGTCCATTCACCCTGTATTTCATATCTGAGCTCTCCATACCCAACACAATCCCCAATCAGGTACAACCCCCACCTCCTCCAGTAGAAGTTGACAGAGAGCTGGAGTACGAGATCTCCAAGATACTCGACTCCAAGATAGATCAACGAAGAAAGAATTGCAAGTTACTGTACCTAGTGTACTAGTCTGGATATGAAGGCATGGACAACGAGACCTCCTGGCTTTTAGCCATGGAGCTCGATCACACATCTGAACTCGTCCACAACTACCATCTCCATTACCCAAACAAGCCTGGACCTCACTCCGATGCTTGATTTGTGAATTTGGTACATTTTTCTTGACTATTTACAGAGGCAGCCTATATTACTTAGTCCATTGACTCATCTGAGTCACATTTCCCTGCCACTGCCCTCTCTTCCTCCAAACTCTCCAAGTCCTCTGCCAACTCCGCTGCCACTACCACCTCCATCCCGTCCCTCTTGTACATGGAGACCTTGGATATTGAGTCTGAGCTCCACCCATGCAACTCCACCTCCTTGATTGAGACGAGCTCCTCCAAGAGCTTGTTCTGTTGGTCCAACCTCTTCAGCAACTGGTGCATTCAGTACCTGAACTCCATGGGTACCTGGAGCTGCATGGTTCCTGCCGCCCCCGAACTCCCCTCTCCCTTGTCTGACTCCAACCCCTTTTTCTTCAACCTCGCCTTCTCCTTCTTCTCCCTTGGCGACTTGTCCTCTGTGCACCTCTTCCTCTTGGCCCCGCCCTCCATCTTCTCCGCTCCGTCTTGCTTGCACTTTGCTTTGGCCTCGATGCACCCCATGCATGACTTTGATTTGCCAGGCCTGAGTTCACACTTGAGCCCCCGGGCCTCATATTGCTTGCACTCCAGCAAGGGCTGCCGGACCTTGACCTTGCCCTTGACGGAGCTCTGCTCCACTCGGACCTTCTCAGCCTAGTCCTCGTTAGTACGTAACTATCAACAGGCAACGAGTACTTACTCATTTTTGGGCCTCCTCCTCAGCCTCCTTGCAGCATGCAGCCTCCGCCACTGCCTTTGCCACTGCTGCTTGGTGCACCTCCTCCATCTTCCATGCCTTCTCTGCCTTGCATGCCTCCTTCTCTGCCCTCCTCCTTCATTGCTGCTTGATGAATTTCACCTCGCAGATATCATTGTCATTCTCGGCACACTCTGCCAGGTGTTCATCGGACCAGTTCTGAATGTCAAGGATGTTGAACATGATGGTGGTGGATAATAAGGTTAGGCCAGGGCATCCCGGACTTTATACAGTACCAAAAAGTGATCAACAAACTTTCAGACTCTGATTTCCTAACTCTCTGCATTGTCCCTTGCTAAGGCCTTCAGGAGTTCAGGCCTAAAAGGGGGATACTGTCATATCTTGTATTTCACCCAAGTTCAACTCTAGCCCTCTGGGCCTATCATCAAGAACTCTACTGCATTCTCATGCAGGACTTGTTTCTGAACTCTGAACTTATACTTAGTATTCTCTTTTCGTCTGTCTCTTGTTCTCTTATTTAGTACTAGCTCTGTTTGTTACTTACCTCCATACCTGTGTCTCACTTAGAACATAACTCCAGGTTCCTCTTACCCAGAGCGCAGCTCCAGGATACTTACTTCCAATTCCCATTCTCTTACCAATTCCTTACGACTCCATTTACTAATCATTCTTGAACTCCATATATAAGCCTCCAATTTCACTCCTGTATTCCTTAGTTCAAATATTATCTACAATAACTCTCCTGACTTCTACTTGAGTCTCAACAACTCTCCTCTGACACCTCCACTCAACTTGACATCTCTATATCTTAAGTCCTACCTCCAATCTCCATAAATCCAGGACTGAACTCTTGTAAGGGCGCACCACATATGGTGAAGCCAAGTCCCATTCCCTAATCACCTCTGGCATTCCAGAGTTGACACCAAAGTTATGGTTCTAACACATATACCATGCCAACCCCTAGCATAACTTCAGCCTCTGGGCCCAACTCTACTCCTTCAGGAGCAATCTCCAGTCTGTTCTTTGTAATCTTGTATCTCTGTTCCTCTGGACATTTGTATTCTAACTCATCCTTCCTGACACTATACTTACAATACTCCTTTGTTCTATACATAATTTAGTTCCAATCCTTAGATACCTCCAACCTGTGCTTGTACAGCTCCGGCATCCATCTTGCCAGAGCACAGCACCAGCTTTCTGATCTTCCATTATCTGTCTCAATCATCTGTTTACTAATACTGTACTTTTCCTCCATATATAAAACTCCTAGACACTCCATGTACAGTAGCTAGATTATCAACTTGGACAGATTCCTGTTTCCTCTGTGATTTTTGTTTCTCTCCATTTCAAAATACAGGATGCAAACAACAGCAAGGGTGTAGCACATCAGTTGAAGCTGAAATCCTAACCCATCCGCACAACTCCAGAGTTCTGGAGTTCCGTCAGAAGTTGCATGGTGTCTAACAAAGGGATGTTAATGGAAAGAGGGGAACTGAAACAGGTAAATGGTACTGGGTAGAAAAAAGGGTTTGCTATAGAGTTAAGTGAATGAAAGCATTTAGGATAAATGGTGAGTTAGAAAGTGGGGGAACAGAGGAATGAAACCAGTTGTGTTGGGCTCTTTCTGGGGTAACTGGAATAAAGAGCTCGGATTTTGTGGAAAGTTCAAGGCAGTAGAAATCAGCTAGGAGATCTTCGATCTCTAATTGCTCTGGAGTGGGTCTAAATGACCTTTTCATCAACCTGTCAAAATCCCTCATAGTGGGCTCCAGTTGTAAAACAGATGGTTAGTATAGGGGGTGTCAAACCCTAAAGAAAGCTAGGAAAAAAACTAGCAAAGAGACAGGGTGGGTGTGAGCTAATATTCGTTCCAAGGAGTTTGAGGTAGGTTAGTGGTGAAAAAGGTATGCAAAGACTTTTCCACAGACAAGACAGTCAATCCAGCTAAACCCAATCAAGATAAGAAGATCTGGATAGACAAAGTGGATTTCTGGTCAACGAGAACTGGATATGAGCAGGAAAGATGATGAAATTTTGGGCAAGATGGAAGAAAGACTTAGAATCCTAGAATCAAGCTGGAAAGAAGATACTCCATTCCCACAAAGGGTACAGATTTTATAGTCCAGACAACACCCAAGACTTAGTACATATAAGGTAACTACAGAAGGCATGATCAAAGGCTGTGAAGAAAATAATTTTCACTGTTATGGGTAACAATATTGCATAGAAAGAAACAAGAAACCATGTGCAAAGGTACAAATTGCCCTATAGTTGTGTATGGCGACCTTTCAATGGAATGAAGTGAAAATGGTCTAGAGTAGTCCTGACAAAAGTAAGTGGGATCAGATGTACAAATAGGGAAACAGAATGAAGTAGGAATGATATATGAAAATGAATAGAACTAATTACATTATGTTAGTCATCAACCAGCTATGCTCTGGTTGGGATGAATAATTGGAAACAATCGAATGAAAGGCGGAAATGTACTTATGAAGGTCGGGTCCACTCAGATGGACACAGGATAGGATGAGAATATTACCTGAACATGTTGGACAATCTAGAGGGTGTTGGAAAAGGGGAAAAACTCTGTATATGGGCATAGAGAGCCTTCAGCTCCTACAACAGATTGACATGAGCAATGGATGGAGGACAAGCAGCATGACAGGCAAGTTGCCTGCTGTGATTACTTGGCTAAGTTTGGGGTCTTGCCCTAGCAGCTCCTGATGATCAAATTTTCAAACATGTTTTTCACATCATTTTGAAACCAGCTGTAATAGATCCTGTAGCTGTGTCAATTCCATGACTCTTTTGACACTCTTGGACTGGCAAGACAAGATATTGTGTAATGAAAAATGGTTTGGAGCTGAGCCATTATAGACAGAAAAGTGAATGCATGTGTGAAAAAATAGGGAGAAATATTATGGCTGTATAAGTACAGATCATGCTATGATTCAGTGAATACAAATGGGTTGTCATATCCAATGTGTCTCAAGCAGTGATTTCTATTCAGTCACTACAATACCAACTGAATTGCCAACAAACAACTTTGATGTTGATAACACAGAAGGGAAAAAGAAGGTGCAAGAATGTGGACAGTTCCAGAATGCTCCACCACAAAGGCAAATGACAACTTGAAGCTACAACATTATGAAGCTATTTAAAAGAATAAATAACAAACAGACTACATAATCTTTTGGTTCATTTGTGGTTTGATCAAAATAATGGATGCACACTTATGAATTGTAAGACCTAGACCTTTCTAATCCTGGAATGTATTGATGGTTATTAGTTCTGGCAATTTCATTATCCTCTACCAATATTATAAAGCCACTAGACTGTATCCCAAAGTTCAATCTTCATCCATGGATGCCTCCTTTGCCTTCCATTTTCATGCTTCTTGATGCTAATGTCTCATTTTGCACACATTGTTAAAGTATTCCTTCTCTGCAAACAAGATTGCTGTCCCCTCCATGTCACAATTTCTTATGGTGCAGCTCTAGTATTGTCTATTGGGATGATAGATACCATGATTATGCAGGGGCAAGAAGGGATTATGGTATTAGTGGAAGTTACTCACTGATTGGTTATGGATGGTAACAAGAAGTCTTCAGATAAGAACAACAGTTGGGAGGACTAATGCTCAAGTAGTTCTGAGTGAGAGGAGGGAGCGAAAAGCTTGATTAACAAGATTTTGGAACACAGGCTTAAGACCTGATCTTATATAGTATTCTATACTACCTATGAAATGTGATGGGAAAGAAACATGTGTCAAGTATGAAACATATAAGAGAATGTGAAATATATAGTAAAACATATATCATATCTTATGGCATCATGAAACACCAGGTAAGGATAATATTATAGTCTAGATCATGAGATAAGAAAGAACTTATCTATATGTGATGAGTAATATAAAATAGCATAAGAATAAGGTTAAAGACTGATTTAGAATCTGATATCAGGAAATGAAAGATAAAGTAAGAAATATCAGAATTTTCAACATTGTCAAATCATTGACAACAAACAAGATGCCTGCCATTGGATTATGAGGCAAATATCTGATATATCTATTCCCTGGGTGGCATGGTAAATTTGGTGCTACTTACTTTCTCCAATAACTTATCATTTTGAATGATTCTGTGATACAAAGGCCTCATGTTGAAACACCAATGCCTACTTGAGGCTTATTGGTGTCACAGTAGTACATATGAGTCAGTGGCTCTGGTAGACAATGGGAGAACTCCAAGAGGATAAGACTGGGGACTGCTAATCAAGTCAATCCTGATATATATATCATCTAGTGTATGTACATGTTATAGTACAATATATACAAAGTGACTAGCTATGCATGGTGAGTCAGAGTAAGTCATAAGGAGTCATATAGAGTCTGGATATAGTCCTGCAAATCAGTGTGAGTCATACTGAGTCAAGACATAGTCATAAGACAATACAAGGCAATGTGCATGTTGCATACATATGTCAGAGATAAGCATAGTCATATGTGCATGAGGTTATGATAAGGCATAGCCAAGGATGCCAAGGAAAGTGAGGTATGGAGGCAATGCATAGCAGTGCATATATAGGAGTCATGAGGTATAATAAGACAGTGACTCATAGATATATAAGATGATGATAAAAGATAAGGTATGAGTTATAAGTAGTCATGATAAGTCATAAGCATAGCTGAGCATAGCTTGTTGAGAATTCTGGTATTTTTTAACATATCTTTCATTTCCTGATCTCAGATTCCAGATTGGTCTTTGACCTTATTCTTATGTTATTCCATATTACTTATCACATATAGATAAGTTCTTTCTTATCTTATGGTCTAGATTATGACATCATCCTTATCTGGTGTTTCATGATATTCATAAGATGTGATACACATTTCACTATATGGTTCACATTCTTTTACATGTTTCACACTTGATACATGTTTCTTTTCCATCACATTTTATGGGTAGTGTAGAATACTATATAAGATCAGGCCTTAAGCCTGTCTTCTCTATCTTGTTAATCAAATTCTTCACTCCCTCCTCTCACTCAGAACTACTTGAGCATTAGTCCTTCCAACTATTGCTTTTATTTGAAGACTTCTTGTTACCATCCATAACTGATCAGTGAGTAACTTCCACTGATATCATAATCCCTTCTTGCCCCTGTGTAATCAGAATATCTATTGTTTTGATAAGTTATGAGCCCTGCTTGAATAGAGGACGTCATCATACTAGTACTGATGCCTTTTGAGTTGATGCATTGTAAAGATGAGAACTGATTTAAATGTTAGAGACCAGTCAACTCCTGGTGAAACTCTGGAACTCCAGAGTTGTACAGATGAGTTAGGACTTTGGCTTCAGCTTATGTACTGCACCCTTGCTGTTGTTCATGTCCTGTATTTTGAAGCAGAGAGGAACAGAGATAACAGAGGGAACAGGAGTCTGTCCAAGTTGATTATCTAGCTACTGTACACAGAGTATCTAGAAGTTTATATATGGAGAAAGAGTACAGTATTAGTAATGGATGATGGAGATGGAGGATAGGAGATAAGAAAGCCAGTACTGTGCTCCAGCAAGACAAATGCTGGAGCTGTGCATGCACAGGTCAAAGGTATCTAAGGATGGAAACTAGACTATGTATGGAACAAAGAAGTATTATAAGTATAGAATGTCAGGGAGGATGAGTCATGATACAGAGGTTTGGAGGAATGAAGATATAAGATTATAGAGAATAGACTGGAGATCACTCTTGAGGAGCAAAGTTATGCCTGGAGGGCCGAAATGTGCTAGGGGCTGGCATGGTATATGATAGTATCCCCCTCTTAGGTCCAAACCCCTGAGGACCATAGGAGGACAATGCAGAGGTGAAGGGTGGACAGAGTTGAGAGCAGAGGTTGGAGTTTAGAAAGTACTATAAAGTCCATGAGGGAGGTTGGATGCTCCTTCAACCACAACCATCACCATGTTTGAAAACAAAGATATTAAGTCCTGGTCCAATGTGCACCTTGTAGAATATGGAGGATGAAAATGAACTCTGTACTGCAAAGTTTACAAAGTGGCAGCATTGAGTCAAGGTGAGGAGGGCAGAGGAGAAGTATGTAAGAGAGAACAGAGGCGGAGGCAAAGCACGAGGCAGAGGAGGCAGAGGCATAACATGTAGTGGAGAAGGCAGTGAGAAAGGAAGTGGAGGAGATGGAGGAGATGGAGGAGGCATTGGAGGATTCTGAGGAGTCAGAGGGAACTGAGGAGGAGTCAAAGGAGTAAGGAGTGGTATAAACAAAGTAGATACTTATGTCTCGGAGGTGTTACAAAATGTAACTGAAATTGGTTGGAGTTGGGTGAGAAATGGAGCAGAGTGAGCCTAATCAAAGGCCGGAGTTGGGAAGTGAAGTCCCTATCCCCCTCTTAGGAGTGGATGTCCTAGCATTCACAGAGAGTAGACCAGGGGAAAGAGTGTGGAGGGTGTCGAAAAGCAGCATCAGGGAGTAATTCCTTAAAGAGATTAGTATATGAAGCTGAGGCTCTGAGGAGACATCCGATCAGCCAGAGGGGCAGAGGGGCAAAAGGAGGCAGGTTGCCAGGAAGGTGCCAGACATTGCTGAACACAATGGCAAAACCATGCAGGTGGAAAATACTATAAGTCGGAGGTGGCAGAGTCAGCTGGAGAATGATGTCCGGAGGCTGTAGAATAGAGCCTGAGAGGTACTAGCAAGTATGTCAGGTAAACGGAAGAAAATACTACTTTATCCTACTACTCAATGGAGCATAAGTAGGCAAGTCAGTGGATTCCTAAAACAAGAGACAAAAGTGTCTAGCAGAGGTTGACAGAAATGTCACAGAATGATTACTGGTTTGGAGGTGATAGGAGAAGGTGGGGATTTTCTGAAGTTTGTAAAACAAACCAGAGAGGATGGAAGAAGCACCATTGAGGTACTTAGGGGCCGGAGAGTGAAGGTAAGGAGGTTGGGGTAGCACCTTCAAGGTGCAGCAGAGTTCAGGGAAAGGGAGTTTCACAGTGATAGTGCTGAGCTGGAAACCTAACAGCGCACAATGGACGACAGCACCCATCCATAGTGTGGAAGCGGAGGTGTCAGGCTAGGCATCAGAGGACTTGCCATCTGATTTTAGTGGAGATGGGGGGTCAGACTCCTCAGAGGAGGAATCTTTGAAGGCAAAGTCAGAGGATAAAGAATGTGTTTCTGAGATGTCAGAGTCAGAGGGGTTGGAGATGTTGGAGGTGTTGGAGGTGAATGTGGAGCTGGAGGGCATGGTGAACAAGGATAAGGATGGGAGTGATGGAGTGGTGCTGGCTGGTGAATGATGGATGAGTTTAGACTGACACTCCCAATGGCATGCATCAATGAACTGTGCAAGGGTGCACATACCCAAGAGGGTAGGGGGTTTGCCAACACGGCAGATCTCATTCTTAATGTGGTGTAAAACACTAGTCCCATCTGTGCTGCAATAGCAAGAGGGATACTAGAAAATAAGAAAGAAGGGTACAAATAGGTTCATCCCAGGGACCCTAAAGAAGTTGGTGGGGGCAAAGGACCTGATTACACAATCCGGAAAGGAATCCAGAAAGATAGGGGCTAAACCCAGACGAATCCAATTCGGAAAAACAATGAGAAAAAGATTCAGAAAGTGAAGTAGAGATAGAACGAAGTAGGAATATACGTTTGATGATGGAATTCAAAAACCTGAAGCAGATTTGATGAGATGGTGATGAGATAAGAGAGATCCAATCAAGGACGAGGACCAGGTATGAGCGGAAAAGTGACGAGGTTTGCAAAGACATGGCTTTGCAGCAAGGAAATGGATGATCAGTGCACATGGGCGAAAGATATATTATCCATTGCACTACAGGGGTTTTATAGTCAAGGGAACACCCAAGACTCTTCCTAATAAGGGAAATGTCAGTCGGTAACCAAGTACGTTAAAGAAAAAGAAAAAGAACATTGTCCCTTCACGGGTAAACAGAAACCATGCAGAACACTATGAAGGGGTCTAGGCCTATGTTAAAGTGATATGACAGCTCAATGAAACCAAAAGAAAACAATTCGAATGAAAAACAAAGATCCAGATAGATCTTGCACATGTGGAGATCCAGAAACGGACAGATAATGTCGGGTTGCATCGAATTGGATCGGGTTGGATCGGGTTGGACTAGGATTGGATCGGGTTGGACTAGGATTGAATCGGGTTGGGCTAGGATTCATCGGAATATGATTAGGAGCGATGTGGAAGTCGGTGGAATGATAGGATACGACCACAAGGACCTTCAGTTCCTTCCATCTGAGGGTGACTTTGAATACTGACTGTCCCCAGTCAGCTGGCAACTATGAGGCAGAAAAGACTCTGGTGGAAGGAATGTGACAATGATGCATCCAGATAGGTGGTGCATGTGAAAGCAATACTGGATGAGTATAATGATGAATTGCAGAGGATGGAAAATAGCGCATCGTGTTTGTCATGATATGGATGTCCTTTAGAGTTCTTCAGAAGTCCTGCCAGTATATCTGTCCGATCCCGGTTCGGCCGATCCAACCTGTGTCTGACTCATACTTGATATCTGAAGGTGCGAGTCTAAATGAAAAAAACGAACTTGAAAGCAAGGTAGAAAGTATAAGTACTGATGATATGAATGAATAAAAGGAATGTGATTGCATTATGAGGATCTGACTCGGCTTGTCTTCTTCGATCAACTTTTGCATATACTCTCTCCAGTAGACTTAGATTGAAATGAGGAACTATCAGAAGAAGAAAAATACTGACAGGTAATGTGTACTGTATCCTGAGCACATTCGAAGAGTAGAATGGTATGAATGCTGCAAGTGGATACCATAGTACCGGATGAAATCCGGATCCAAATAAATGATACTTGAATGAATACCTGAGTAAAAATGGATATATAGGATGAAGTGGATTGTCTATCTGATTCAGATAAGCATAAGATGATTGAATGTGAGCTCGAAAGTGTAAGAAGATGTCAAAAGTACAATGCAAAATCAGATTTGAAAATATGAAAATACAACGCAGAAAACTAAGAGGGTAGTCCTCTTTCCTGAGGGGGACTTGAATGATGACCTCCTGGTCATCGGGATGATGCTCTGGGTATGATTAACACATCTGGGTCATAGTGGAAAGAATTGGAAATGGAAAAGTTCCCGGATCAAATAGAAAGTGACTCCAGATGGAAGGAATAAGCAAGATGGAGGAGTTTCCTAGAGCACGAGAAAGTTCTGGAAGTGGTTCCGGTGGATCCAACCAGCCCGATGGTTCCGGGTACTAGAAGTGCATGGGAAAATGCACCAATGTTGGTGTGAAAAAAAATTGGGGATACTGGCGGATTAGAGGGTGCAAAGGTCTCTGAGTATCCAGTGAGGGTAGGAAAAATTCAGGAAGTACTTCCGGTGGATCCGACCAATCTGGTGGATCCGGGTGCCGGAAGTGCATGGGAAAATGCATGGATGTTGGTGCGAAACAGAACTGGAGGTACTGGAAGATTGAATGACACAAAGGTCTCCGAGCATCTGGTGAGGGCAGGAAATTTTCTGGAAGTGCTTCCGGTGGATCCGACCAACCAGATGGTGGATCTGACCACCTCGATGGATCTGGGTCCCGGAAGAGTGTGGGAAAAATGTCGAAGTTGTTCCAAATCATTGGGGGAACGGATTGAATGTGAAAACATTTAGTTTTGTAACATGGTAAGAAAAATATGGGTGGTGGATCCAGTGGACCTGATGGATCCGGGCACCAGAAGAGCATGGGCAAAGGAGCGGAAGTGGCTTCCGGATGAGACAAAGTGAAATGACTACTTGAAATAATATTTCCTATAGTGGTCGGGTCAAAATGAAATGGTGATGGTAAAGCGAATAATGGTATGGGTGCTAAAATGGTATCTGCACTGGCAATGGCAGGCTCTGAATCCGGGTCTTCTGGGTTTCCGGAACAATTGGCAGAAAGTGAAAGAACTTGTATTGGATGAGCAATGGATGTGAATGAAGATGACACAGATGTTTGAGAAAAAGATAAGGCTATGCTAGCAAGTGAAGGATGAATGGTGACACTATTAGATGAAGAAGTAGCAATTGCTGGATCTGACCTGGAAAGCACTGAATTGGCAGCAGCAACTTTATCTATCTGATACATGAGCCAAGCCTCCTCTAGATATGTCCAAAAGTCTGGGTCAGCAGTGGTGTCCGAGGATGAAATACCCTCATCATCTGAGTCAATATCACAGATGTCACAGGCATTCAATGGATCCGGGTCCGGATTCATGACTACTGGAATGTCGGAATGTCTAAATGTATTAGCAAGTTCACTGGATGAAATAAGGAAGACTGATGAAGGAATGGGTGCGTTATATAGCAGGGAAGGTATGGTATGCAATATTGGCAGTTGCCGAAACATAGACCCGGATATGAAAAACTTAGCTGCTTCTAGAATGTCTTTCATGGCATATGGATCATCCAGATGAACATCCGGCTTCACAATTGTAAGTCGATGTTGAAGGTGGTCGTGTACTGGATCCGGAAAGCCACTAAGAAAAAAAGAATCACACTCAGGTTCCAAGAGGCGCCTGTTAGTGATCAAACATGTGGATATGCAAAGAAAGGCTCGATGATACTCTCCTAGATCATCTAGGGAGTGCATGGGTGTTATCTAACAATCCTGAACTATATGAATAAGATCTGTGCGGCAATATTGGTTAGTATCTTCACAACCCGGGTAATACTTTTTAACAACCGAAATAAGATGCTTCTGGAAGTGTTTCCCAAAGCTCAGCTTTGCTTAGGTCAGCAGATCGGTGTAAAGATGTTAAGGGGCCTGAAGGAGACTAGGAGGTGGGAACCACTAGTCCCAGGCCAGAAAGGGGGTAGGGGAGCGAGTATATTCGCCCCAAAAGGGACTCTGTAAAGCGGGTGAGTGAAAGATAGAAGTCCGGGGACTTACTCGACTAGTCCGATGCTAGTCCAGAGGATGTCCGAGGGAGATGCAGGAAGTCTGGGAGTCCGGAGAGAGACAGAAGACGACGGGGAAACATTGAGTTCGTGGTGAGCATTGATGGTGGACGGTGACAGTGACGGTGACGGTACGGTGGTGACAAGAGGTTTGAGCAGTTCGTGATTCCAACCAAAAGTGTTTTCTAACTCTAAGGTACATGGCTTTATAGTCCGGGCATACCTGGGACTCGCACTACGACTGATAGAGTAATATATGTCAAGGGAAAACAGGAATGAAACGAAAAGGCACAAAACGGATCAGAACTCTAAATGACAGAAGTTAAATCTAAGAAGGGAAGCCGTCGGGCCCGAAAGGCCCGATTGGTCTTCGGCGGTACGAAGAACATAAGTAGGAGATCAGAATAATAAGAAAAGTTGATAAGATAAGATTGGAAGGAACAGACTGGTGTAATGAACTCATATGTGAAAGTCCATGTCGACCACGTTAGACTGAGGTGTCCAGACTAATAGTCCGTGCACCGGTCTTCGGCGGAAGCATCTGGTCTAGGTAGGAAAGTCCAGAAGGTAATATCAGAGCAACGGGGAGATGGTAGAATGTGTCTAAGAAAGGGGATACGACCACAGAGACATACCAGTCTCTACATCGGGTGGTAAACCTAATCTTTCTTGCAATAGAGAAACTAGCACAGTTGCTGAGGATGTCCATGTCATTAAAATATTCTGGGAGGAGTGCTAAGGTACCATCAAATACTGGTGCTTCAGGAGTGCCACGGATCGGCATGAGAAATGCGGGGCCAGCCATTTTAGCTGGAATTTGAATAGAGTCTATGGATTGTCAGGGGTATGAAAGGGGAAGATGAAGAAATGGAAATATGTTCGGATATATCGGCTGACTCTGATAGGAAAATGATAAGGACAGTGCTAAAAAAAACTTCAAGGTACCAGAGGCACACTAAAGTCTAAAGGGTCTGGATGAACCTTGTCTGACAGAAACGGAGAGGGAAATTTTCGAGGGGGGATAGGAAAATGATATGAAGACATGGCACCAAGAATAGAAAAGTAGGTGTGTCAGTAAATCCTTCTGGACCAACTCTGGAGAGTCCCTCACAGTGGGCTCCAGTTGTAAAACACTAGTTCCATCTGTGCTGCAATAGCAAGAGGGATACTAGAAAATACGAAAGAAGGGTACAAATAGGTTTGTCCCAGGGACCCTAAAGAAGTTGGTGGGGGCAAAGGACCTGATTACACAATCCGGAGAGGAATCCAGAAAGATAGGGGCTAAACCCGGACGAATCCAATCCGGAAAAACAATGAGAAAAAGATTCAGAAAGTGAAATAGAGATAGAACGAAGTAGGAATATACATTTGATGATGGAATCCAAGAACCTGGAGCAGATTTGATGAGATGGTGATGAGATAAGAGAGATCCAATCAAGGACAAGGACCAGGTATGAGCAGAAAAGTGACGAGGTTTGCAAAGACACGGCTTTGCAGCAAGGAAATGGGTGATCAGTGCACATGGGCGAAAGATATATTATCCATTGCACTACAGGGGTTTTATAGTCAAGGGAACACCCAAGACTCTTCCTAATAAGGGAAATGTCAGTTGGTAACCAAGTACGTTAAAGAAAAAGAAAAAGAACATTGTCCCTTCATGGGTAAACAGAAACCATGTGGAACACTATGAAGGGGTCTAGGCCTATGTCAAAGTGATATGACAGCTCAATGAAACCAAAAGAAAACAATCCGAATGAAAAACAAAGATCCAGATAGATCTTGCATGTGTGGAGATCCGGAAATGGACAGATAATGTCGGGTTGCATCGAATTGGATCGGGTTGGATTGGGTTGGACTAGGATTGAATCGGGTTGGGCTAGTATTCATCGAAATATGATTAGGAGCGATGTGGAAGTCGGTGGAATGATAGGATACGACTACAAGGACCTTCAGTTCCTTACAGCGGTCTGGAAGTCCTTGGTAGAAGAGTTGCTGGAGTGCATCATCTCCATATATAGCCTCAGACTTGACAAGCTATGCGGTTGAACTGTACCACATACTTGTTTACACATTGCTCATCTGTCATGGACAGATGGTAGAGTTGATGCTCAGCATCACTGATGGGGTTGGGGACCAAAGTTCGTCTGGAGTTCCAGGGCAGACTCCTAAAACTGGTCTATCCACAGGGGATGGAGTTCAGAGGGGTCAGAGATCAGGAGATCAGGCTCAAACCATTTCAAGGCCATACCAGAAAGGTATGATTGGACAAAAACAACTTTGGTTTGGTCAGATCGGAAGGCCTTTGAACAGTCCTGGAAACAAAGCTCACATTGCATCAAGAAGGCATGGAGCTTGTGGGGGTTAGAGCCATCGAATTGATTTGGAATACAGACTTTGGTTTTCTGACTGAAGGTGAAGATGAAGAGAGTGCAGCTAGTGGACTTGGCTAAGTCCCTGACTGCATGGGTAACGAGGATGAGGACATTACCTAGAGCATTCAGGATGTTTTTGGAGTTGTCGTTGAAATTACTATTAGAGGTGCTGTTTGACAAAGGGTGCTGATCCCATGCTGTACTAAAGTGCTAACTAGGAGTGGTGGAGGAACAACCACTTCCACTTTGGAGTTGTGCTTGCAGAGTTGGAGTTGACTGGGGTCGTAACTGAGAAGCAAAGGAGGTGGAATGGGGAGGAGAGAAACCGTGGAACTGGTGGTTGTTAGTAACTGTAGGATGGTGATAACGATTTGAAGAGACACTGAGGGTGTCATAATGGAATGAGGTGGAGATCATGACAGAAGAGTTGGAGGGTATGGAGGGGCTCATGACGGAGATTTATCACTTGATATAAGGGATCTGATTGACAAATCTTGAATGAAAGGAACAAATTCAGCAAGTGGAAGCTAGATTATACTGTTAGAGACTGGTCAACTCCTGGCAGAACTCCAGAACTCCAGAGTTGTGTAAATGGGTTAGGACTTTGGCTTTAGCTTATGTGCTGCACCCTTGCTGTCATCCATGTCCTGTATTTTGGAGCAGAGAGGAACAGAGATAACAGAGGAAATAGGAGTTTGTCCAAGTTGATAATCTAGCTACTGTACACAAAGTATCTAGGAGTTTATATATGGAGGCAGAGTACAGTATTAGTAACAGATGACAAAGATGAAGGATGGAAGATAAGAAAACTAGTGCTGCACTTTGGTGAGACAAATGCTGGAGTTATGCATGCACAGGTCAGAGGTATCTAAGGATTGGAACTAGACTATGTATGGAACAAAGGAGTATTGTAAGTACAGAGTGTCAGGGAGGATGAGTCATGATATAGAGGTCTGGAGGAACAGAGATACAAGATTATAGAGAACAGACCAGAGATTGCTCCTAAGGAGTGGAGTTATGCCCAGAGGGCCAGAGTGTGCTAGGGGCTGGCATGGCATATGACATTAAAGATGACTAGGAGGTAGGAATTACTACTCCTGGGTTAGAAAAGGGGGTAGGGGAGCAAGTATATTTGCCCCAAAAGGAACTATGTAAATCAGTAAGTGACTGGGGACTTACTTGACTAGTCCAACACTAGTCCAGAAGATGTTCAAGAGAAATATGAGAAGTCTGGAGGACCAGCAAGGAATAAAGGAGAAAGGAGAAATATTGAGATTATAGTGAGCAGTGATTGTGAATGATGATGGTGTTGGTATGGTGGTGACAAGAGGTTCAAGCAGTTTGTAAATTCAACCAAAAGTGTTTTCTAGCTCTAAGGTACATGGCTTTATAGTTTAGGCATACCTAGTTGATATCACTGAAGACCGAGAAGAAGTTCATGAAGTAGATTATTTGATTGATTCCCAACTGAAGAGACACTGCCTTGAATATCTGGTATATTGGAAAGACTTCAAAGAAACAGATCATACATAAGAATCACTTAGAAATTTATCCAATGCTCAGGATACCATTTGTGAATTCCACATCCTCCACCTGAATGCCTCATAAAAACTATCCATGTCCTTCACCTAGTTCAAGAAGTCATTTAACCTTTACATGAATTACAGTGACTCCAAAAACCCTTTCCATACTAACCCTGATGGTGGTGTGCAAAGCGCACCACCAAACAGCATGGGAATCACGCTTACAGTGGCTCAAAAAACTGTCCACATGTTTGCACATTTTCACCTAAAGCTGATATCCTGCAACAATCCTAATCTGGACTGTCATTAAGTTAGTATATGAAATAGAGTACTTGCCATTGGCTTTCTATAGCATCACGAATCAAGGAGATTGGTTGAGACCTGATGAAATGGCAACCATTTCAAAATGATAACTCATTTGGACAGTTTTTTGACTTTATATAATTTAGGTATTTAGTACTTGAGATGAGCCCCTTTTGCCTTGATAACTGCTTCAGATCTTCTAAACATGCTTTCTATCCACTTTTGACACTGTTCCATAGAAATTCTTCCCCACTCCTTCACTACTCTTTCCCATAATTCATGGACTCCTTTAGGGGCATTTTCATAGGAGAAAAGGCTCCTTTTGAGATGATTCCAAGAATGCTCAACAGGATTAAGGTCTGGAGATTGTGCAGACCAGTCCAGAAGCTTGATCTCTTGTTCTTCAAACCATCCCTGAGCTCTCTTAAAGGTATGCTTGGGGTTATTATCTTGTTGAAAGATAATGTTGACTTTTGGAATTCCAGATTCTTTCATGCCTTTCAGCAACCCCTGTCCCAAGATGACCACATACTGTTTAGTATCCATCCTTCCCTCCACTTTGCTCAAAACTCCCACTCCATTCCATTCTATGCAACTCCATACCATCAGTAAGTCTCCTCCAAACTCAACTGTACCTTTGACCTCTCTAGAAATTAGCCCTTTACCTTTCTTTTTCCACACATACTCTTGCCCATCTGATTCAATCCTATTGATTTTGGTCTCATGTGACCAGATAACCCTCCACAGTCCAATGCTGATACTTAAGAGTAAAAGCTAACCACCTCTTCTTATAATTTCTAAAAAGTAAAGGTTTTTCCTTCTTCACTACAGCCTTTAATGAGGCTTTCTTGAGAGTGTTTCTCACTGTCTAAAGACAAACAAGAGTATCAATAATAGAATTGATGAATTTGGTGGCATGAACAGCAGTTTTCACCTTGTCAATAATGATTTGCTGAACAATAGCTCTTTTATTGATAGGGGTAAGTTTTGAAGGATGGCCACCATGAAGCCTAGTTTTCTCTGGCTGGAGTTTCTAAAGCAGCTGACATACAGTAGACTTCCCTAGGCCAGTTTGGGCTGCAATTTTCCTAGAGGAAAGACCAAGAGAGGCAAAAGAGAGGATATTGTTTCTTTGAGACAGAGATGGATTTTATGATGAGAGTGGGAAAATAAATATGAAATGATAGGGCTTATATAGTGAGAGCAGATGTAATTACATAAAGGTGACATAATAGAAGCATTATCAAAGGTATGTAATCACTTTACAGCATGCTAGGGTCTAATATATGTAATCAAAACCTAAAGTCAAAAAACTGTCCGAATGAGTTATCATTTTGAAATGGTTGCCATTTCCTCAAATCACAACCTATCTCCTTGATCCTTGATGCTATAGACAGCCAATGGCGAGTACTATATTTCATACACTAACATAATGACAGTATAGGTTAGGGTCGTTGCAGGATATCAGCTTTAGGTGAAAATATGCAAACATGCGGACAGTTTTTTGAGCCACTGTAATAATACTGTCATCACGAAGCCTACCAAGGCTATTAAGACCACCACAGCATATGGCAAAGTCAAGCAATTGTTACGCGAGCTGTCCGATGATGACAACAACAACAACAACAACATACCAGAATCATCTTTGACACATGGTGACTCTCATCACCCCTGGCTCCATGAGTTCCAAGGATACCTGAACTCGAAGGATCAACTCACAACTGGAATGTCCATTGTGCAATGGTGGGGTCTCAATGCAGCCAGGTATCCTGTATGGAGTTCCTTGGCTCAAGATTACCTTTCAATAATGGCAACCTCCATGTCTAGTGAACATGCATTTTCATCATCTGCAATCACCATTACCAAACGATGTAATCATCTCCTCACCAGTGACATTGTCGAAGCTCTTCAATGCCTCAAGTGTTTCTTCTGACAAGACTTAGTGTTTCATGAGCCACTGGATCCCTCGGTATTATCAGAATATGGCAATGAAGAGGCCATGTTGTCTGAGGATGATGAAGGCTCGGAGGAGATCAATGACAGCGACATTGTTCTAGTTAGTCTCAAATAGATACATAGTGTATTTTTGTCTATTAATGCTGCCATCTTGCTGCTGCACACATTTGTCTGATGCTGGTGTAAAGCCAGGGCCTAAGCTGGGCCGGGCCTTGAGCCATATAAGACCATCATTGAGGGCTTGGGCTTCAGAAAAATAAAGCCTGAGCCCTCAAAAGCCAGCCCGGACCTGGCACAACACTAATCAAGATCTGCTCTATTGAGGGTATCCGGTGGTAGTTCCAGTGCAAATGGCTCGACCATCAGAAGAAACAGTCCATGGGAGTTGGAATCATGAGCTGCTCAGCCAGCTCATTGTGCTAGCTCGGCCATATTTTTACAAAGTCCGTATTGGATAATAATACAAACACCTTGTAGATCAAGGCCCTACTGGACTGATTAGTCTTATCAAGTCTCTGCCTACCTTGTCTTACTGTTGCAGCGCCCGCTGTTGCATGAAGGATTTGACAAGTTCTGTCAGGCTGAGAGAAATCCTCAAATGTTTGCTGAAGGTACTGCAGAAACATATCGGAATGGTAGTGTTTGATGATATCTTGATTTTGGAGAGCTCTTGGAAGCCTAGAATCAATCAATGCTGCGGCAGTGGTTGCATCTTGCTTTGAATTGTGGAAGATGAGCATTTTTGGTAAGACCATTGGTGGGTGGAAGGTGGATGGGATTAAAAGAGAGAAGTTATCGAAGTTACAGAGTGTCCCTATTATCGGGATAGTCGCAAAGGTGATGTTCAGACAATTGGTGGTGAGACAAATTTCCAATAACTTGGGTGAAAGGGCAAGCTGGTTCTTGATAGTTGCAAGAATGTGATTGGGCAATGTAGCAGATAGTGCTTGAATGGGTATGCCTTTTGAAAGGAGAGGATGAAGCAGACCAATCTTGCCATATGCTGGTTGAAAAGTGATTTCACCATGGTGGGGTAGACCAGCCATGTGGATGTTGTGGGCTTCGTCTATATGAACATGCGTGATCTTGTTAACAAACAACCGATTTTCACGAAGAAGTCGGGCAAGGCAAGGGAGATAGCCATTGTATGGCTCCAGTTGCTCTGGAGAGACTATTATATGTTGAAAATGACCATCTTGAACGCTCTTTCAAGCCTGTTAAGACTGTTAAATGAAAAACCAAATCACTCTGAGTCACCTTCCAGAGTGTTTCATCATGAGGTGTATCTTCATTAATTGCAATCGTCTTGATCCCATACCACTCAGATTCGAGCACCTATCGTGCAATGACATGTCTGTCATATTGTCAGTATCATAAATCATCTTACCTGCATCAATTGAAGGCACTTTAGTGGCGAAACTGTTATAGATATTGATTTCGGGCAGAGAAGCAAAGATATTAATAAACAGAGGGTCTTCCCACTACCAGTACTGGTGATAATGAGAGAATCGTGTTGATGTAGCATCGCCAGAGATGCCTTGAGCTGGAATTTGCATGGAATGACACAATCCTCAGTTACTGCCCATATAATCATACAGGCTCGGATCACTTGGAATTTATCTTCATGATTCAGAGTCTCAAGGTATTCACCATGTAGCTGGTCGCTGAGGAATGTTGATGTGAATTGTATGTATTAGTACGTCATCTGTGCTGTGCCGGACCCCATCGACAACGCCCGCAACGATGTCTGGGTCCACACGACTCAGGCACTCCAGTCAGCTCATGTCGTTGTCTGGAACGCTTATCTCAACTGATCGATCCATTGATTAATCGGTTGATCAATATTTCAAACTCAGCCAGAAATCAGCAAATTATTGATTTTGTGTGCAAATTACATGGTTTATGATTGGCTCAAGATCACGTTCCCGTGGGAGCCTGCTCGACCCCTTTGCGCCACAACCAGTTTTACCAGTCCGTCTATCGACGGAATGCTTCGCCTCAGCACTTCCTCTTTTGGACGGCTGGTTGCCAGTCTAGGCATGGAGCCTTCGGCGAACTACAACAACTCAAGGATATGGACTTTGTCGTAGACAAGGATGTATTCCCGCACATCTGTAGATCGATGTCTTGCTACTGGTCAGAATACATGGCAGAGTTGAATTTCGCACAATGAATAGAGAGGGTTCAGGAAAATGTCGACGAGGGAGAACAGAGCCGAAAGAAGGAATATTGGGGCTATAAAGCACATTTCGAATAGTCTGCCTCCTGGCTTCGAGACAGCACTTCTGAGACAGGCTCCATGCGTACTGAGAAAGTGGCCGCCGCAGCCCACGCATGGTAGTGTGACGTTCGATCTCGTAGCCAATCGAAATCAAAGTTAACTGCAAAGCACGAACGCCATAATTTGCCCGTCGTTGTGGCGCACACGTCAACGGGAAAGAAGGGAGGTGGCGAAAAACCTGCCTTGCCAGAGTTCTTGGGTGCCTTGAACAAGGATGATGTTGTATTAAATAAAAGCCTGCGGCAAGTCACCGGTGCCAACCTTTGTTTGGGGAGTCACTGGGAGGCTGAACGACAAGGAAACAGTGGTGGCGCCGACGGCGTGGTGCTCAAGTCCTGGTCTTGGTGCGCGTGATCGGGGCGCAAGGTCGCTGTTCGCCAGCACGTGTTTCACTGTATCTGGTGTCTCGTCTACGTGGACGGCAGAAAACGACCAGGTGGGACGATGGTTGCAACCAATCACGGCATTCATTCTGCAGAAAGTCGAGGTTACGTCCTTTGCGGGGGCGGGGATCGAACAACTGTCGAAGACCATGGCGTCCATGCTGAATGTATGCGATTGAATACCATCTCTGAGCCGAATAACTACTATCACGCTTAGAAGCACTGAGATGGACGAGAGGATCACGGCGCGAGATAAGGGTCTTTTTCGTCGAGGTGGTGCCTGGTGAAAAGGTCCGACGAAGTGTCGGTCTCGCAGGCCCTGCTCAGGGGAACAATTCTTCGAAACACTGCCAGCATGAACAAGGACCGAACACATGGGGTGATGAAGGGTGTGCATGGGCCTATATCAAAAAGGAGCAACATGTATATAATGCGGAGCCGCACCTTATCTGTTGACTCTCTCCGTTGCCCCGCTACATTGTGTCGCTGATGTCCATGTCGTCGACAATGATCCGTGCGTAGTGACCAGTTGGTGCTGCGCTGATGCTGACCGTTGGACAAACACCACGAACCAATGGAAAGCGATCGTGGAACGGACGAGAAAGGCGGATCAAGTGTCGTGCGGGACAGGTGGTGCTGATCTTCTGTCGTGCATTCGTCGGGCGGATAGTTGACATACGGTGGAATGTAACGTCTCATGCAACGGGTGGTGATATATCAACCTCGCAGACGATTATTTGTATGCACGTTTTCGTGACACATTACCTCGGTGGAGGACTCAAGGAACCCCCTGTCGGTTATCTGAGCACCAACAAGTGCCGAAAACACGAGGTGAGGGTGCGTCTGCACTGGTCTAGATAAATAAGGGGAGAAACGGATATACAATGCCATGCGGAGAAGCCACACCTTGTCCATTAACCCTCTCTATCGCCCTGCTCCGTTGTGTCGCTGGTGACCACGTTTTTGACAATGGGCGGTGCGTAGTGACATGGTGGGAATCGACACTGATACTGACCGTGGAACAAGGGACACGGGTTCGGAGGAGGACTGTATACAAATTCCCCACAGCAAAATCAAAGATTATATACAAAACGCGGGGAAACCCCACAGCAATATCCAAGCCCCTAGAACCCGAACCCCAACCATTTGCAACCGGCGCTGTGCCTGGTGGGGGGTTATATGCGATGACACTCTCACCGAATGGCGAGTATGCCTTCAGCAGCGATGAAAATGGGGTCCGAGTGCGGCGAGTAGAAGACGCCAAACCAATGGCAACAATGGAAGCGGACAGTGTCCGATGTCTCGCAGTGTCCGAAGACGGGAAATGGATCGCAGCAGGGACACACTGGGGCTACGTGCATGTGTGGGATGCAAAGACATACAAACAAGTATTTTTGCACAAGGAGGATTCCAGTGTCATCCATGGAGTCGATTTCTCGCCTGACTCGGCTCGTCTCGTCTCTGCATCGGAAAACTACACAGCTATCGTTTGGGACGTTGCAACTAGTGAACGAGTACAAACACTCCACCACGAGGATTGGGTGAGAGCAGCGAAATACTCGCCGCAGGGCGATCGAATCGCAACAGCCACTCCCTTTTCCGTTCGAGTCTATGACAGCAACAACGGCCGCTTGCTCGTAGACATCGATGCAAGAGTAACCCAGTGGTACAACAGTGGTCTCGTCTGGTTCTACAACCACCTTCTTGTCATATCCGAGGGTAAAATCAAAGAATTCGACGCATCCACAGGGTCAGCAGTCTCAGAATGCCCACTTCCCGATTCCGATCAATTCTCGTGCATTGTCCTATCGATGCATGGGGAATTTATTGCATGCTCCACCAAACGTACTGTCACGTTTTGGGACATGGCGACACACACCCGCTTCGGTCTCATCCAGCACCCTCAAGATATACGTTCAATCGGACTTTCTCCAGACGACCTGTTCATCGCAATTAGCGGAAACGATGAGGAGATCCACATTCAAAGTCTATCTCGCTTCATTGTAAGTACTGTCTATTGAATTGTCATATACCAAGGTTCTTGCTCTCATCATCGTTACACACGGGACTCGATCCCTTTGTCTCGTCCACAATCCACGTCCCAGGAACCAGACATTCGGATCGACCACGCCGCGCTCTATTCTTGGAAGCACTGTCAACTCCCGAACGCAGAAGCATTATTGACCACAGCAGTCAATGACTCTGGGAATCTAGGTCATCATGCACTCGCTAGTCGAGCTCTTATCAGAGCACGTTTGCGCCAGTGGGATGCTGCCCTCGCCGACGCCACAGAGGTGCTTGTTGCTTTGCTCTCACGTACACTGACGCTGACACTAATTTGCGTCAAGTCTATCAAAATTGAGCCATCCACTATGGGCTACATTGCAAAGAGTGTAGCGCTTGTCGGCACCTCGGAAAAGCACAAGGCGTATCGGGCCTGCGATATCGCGTTCGCACACTCACATTCGTCTCACGTTAGCTTTCTCCTTTTGACCAAGGTATGTGTTCCGTGCGCCCGAGCTTGGTTGCCTTCGGATTATCATGTGCCTAGGCTATCATTGTGTATATGGCCGGAGAGCACGAGGATGCGATGTCTCGCATAGACGACCTCATTGCTATGGTGCACCTCAATTGAGTCAATATGCTTCGTAGTTCAGGCATGTCAACACGCGTCGACACACGACAGACATCATCACTGACATTTTTACTAGGCATATATGCATCTCCTCCTTGGAAACTCGCACATGGAGAGCGGTGACTATAAGAGTGCGATACGATCATTTGAATGTGCACGAGCCCAGATGCGGCCCTATGCGAGTCGAGCACTCTCGGTGATCTCACTGGTAAGCTCACTATTTGCCATACCGCAATGTGAACCGCTTACGATTTTTGACAGATATCTGGATGGGAATTTGATGATCTCGACATCACGATTCAACGGTGTCTTTGTGAAGCCTTGTATGCCGCCGGTCGCATCAAGGAGGCAGGCGAATCTCTACTAACCATCGTAAGCACCGTTGATGAAGCGGTTTATGGGACTGGACCAATCACCACGTGGCTTTCCGGTGAGTCATGTTTTCACTGTCTCCCCGCCATACATTCGAAATTTCACCAGATTTCGCGCAACGATGTCTATCCACCTCAGAAAGCGGTGGCGACACAAGCCCCTATCCACCATCCCCTACACCGCTCTTGAGAGAGTGGGTAAAGTTAAAATTGACAAGCAATTCGTGGAAAGATGCCTTGGTTACCACTGTCAACGTGGGTATTTCTTTTTGCCCTGGTAGTCATCGTGGGTTTGACACTTCGTTGCCCTCGAGTTTACCGTACCGAGATTCACGAGTTATCGGGCACTCTGCGATCATCTAGAGACGCTCGACCAGATAATGGTTGCGACCGAGTGTTTCCACGGAATAATGAGTGAACTGGGAGATAAAACCCTAGATGTTGAGCAGTCGGAATGGGTCCTTGGTGGGCAATCTTGCATACCATGTATGCATTGTTGTTTATTTGACCATTCCCTGTCAGACTTCAGGCAGCGTTTCTCCAAGAAACTAGAATATCTCGGAGATGCCGCGATAAATGCTCAGCAACACAACGAAGCCATCTCCGAGTATTCAGCCGCACTATCCCTCGGTCCTCCCGCGCCTGAAGGTCTCTTCACCAAACGAAGCAAGGCATACATAACCAGCGGTATGTGGGAGGATGCGTTAATTGATGCAAACAAAGTGCGTTCCCTTGTCTGGCGCTGGTCCATTCCTGTCGACAGCACCACCCTTAGGTGATCGCGCTCGATCCATCCTCTCCATGGGGGTACGAGAGAAAGCACGCGGCTTTACACAAGGCAGGACGCTACGACGATGCCATTGGGACATTCGAGATTATGCTGTCGAGGATACCGCGGTCACCTGACCCAGGAATTCGTGGTGAGTGCACCTGAGCGCATCAACAACGTGCTGGTGGTTATATATTGATTGTCTCGTAGAGCGTTACCACGAATATGTAAATCCAGAGCAAACCAAGGCGGCAATTCGTGTGGCGATCCAAAACGTCATGCGCGAATCCCCGCTAGTGCTCATTAACACCGAATCTGGTCGTCTCCTCGACAAGTCTGGGCAAGCGCACTTGTTCGAATCACAACCCATATTTTGGGAGTTGATCTCCTCCATGACCACGCACATTGATCATGCCCGCATTAATCACGAGGTTGCAGAGTACTACCGTTACGCCACGTTTTCGCACAAGTGGGAAGACAACGAGCCTCTATTCGAGCAAGTCGTACGAATCGTGGTCTACGAGCTCGAGGAGTCGTTCACTCACGACAAGTTGCAAATGTTCTGCAAGATCGTGCGGGATTCTGGGTTCCATTGGGCATGGAGCGATACGTGTTGTATCAATAAAGGAGATCACTTCGTGCTCCAAGAGGCCCTGGTATCCATGTTCAAGTGGTACGAGGGTTCCGCCATGACAATCGTTCTGCTTCGTGGCGTTCGTTCTCCATCCAAGCACGGTGATCTCATAAGGAGCATTTGGAATAGTCGGGCCTGGACATTACAGGAATATCACGCATCCAAAGTGGTTCGATTCTACACCGAAGACTGGAAGTCGTACCTGAATGTTGATATTCCCAACCACAAGGAGTCGCCGGAGATCATTGCGGAGATGGAGGAGGCAACCCGTGTGTCGGCGCGTGCCTTGATGGCCCTCCGACCAGGCCTGGATGATATCAGGGAGAAGCTGCGTCTAGCTTCGACACGCGAAACGACACGGGTCGAAGACGAAGCTTACTCTTTGCTTGGGATATTTTCCATGTCCTTACCAGTTGTATATGGGGAAGGGGACAAGGCACTCGGGCGATTCTTGGCACAGCTCCTCGCCAGCTCGGGGGATACGAGTATTCTAGCATGGACAGGAAGATCCGGCAGCTTCAACAGCTGCCTCCCAGCTAATATTAGTGCGTTTAACCAGCTTCCGATAACACACATCCCGCTGGCGCTTGAAGCGGCCGAAATGGACAGGATCACCGCCAGATTGCGGACTTCTCCCCTTAACTGGACCTCAATTATAACGTTGTATAATCGACTCCACGAGCTTCCTGTACCGCTGTTCGCAGGCAAACGGATGAAACTTCCATGCCTCAATTTCAAGCTTGGGCCTCTATCGGGTTCTCGGAGTGGGGCGTGGCATCTTTTCCGCGCAAAGACAGCTGTAGGGGTTTTGGATATCAGGACTGAGGAAGATCTTTCTCAATTAGGTTCACTGTATCTTGTTCATCCGTGGATTGACTTTCTCCTCGACCGACGGCCTGTAGGAAGTGTAGCAGAAACAATATCCGAAGAGAACATAGACGATCGGTCTTCCTCGGTGGACGAGTTGACATCGTTCTCTGGCCCTTCCGGTGTCCCATTGGCGGACCCCCAAACACGGGCAGCGCAGTCAACGTTCATTGCTCGTCTTGTGCGGCCATTTAGTGGATCCCCCGGAACTGTAGCATCTCTCCTGGCCCCTTCATCGCTATCGCCAACGGAAACGCAGACACGAGCCCTGCAAGCCATTGCTCGACTGGGACAACCGTTCAGTGCGCTGTTACTCACACCTCACCTCGGGAATGCGTACAGGAGGGTTGCTGCGGAGAGTCTGATCACTGTCCAGGTAGAAGAGATTACGCCAACGATGTTAAACAAGCTAGTAAAAAGTGTACAGACAGTGGATGTGCTGTAACGCGTTCTTCACATTTTACTTTCCTCCCCATTGCTTTTCTGTGGATGTTGCTTTGGCGGGTGTTTGGTGTGAGCTGCGCGTTGGATTACAAATATTTCTTGTCACCCCTCTAGGTTTGAGTATATATCGTTTTTCGCTCCCATTTTTGTCCCAAAACTTGTTCAGCCAGAACTCCGATGATGTCGTTCTAAACTGTTGTAACATGTGGGGCATTGGTCTTAGTCTGGTGACATTGGTCCGCGACTGTGGGAAAGCGGGGAACAAGTGCCCAAACCTGAGTTACAGGGATAATGTCACCAACGCTAGCGGTTCTTTTTCTCTTTTCTAAACTCAGTCGTCCTTCAATAGGGACACCAAGCACTGATCATGTTCTGTGTTGCATTACATGCAGTGGAGTTGCCACCGTGACAGGAAAGCCTTGCAGCCGATTATCAGTAGTTCGGTCTCAAACAACCAGAAGGCGATGACATGCCAACAACTTGACTCCAAGGAATCCTATCAGACATACCAGAATTTCAATGACTCGGATCGAGTCCAATGTCTTGGTTACATACAGCCACAATTACCCCCCCAGTGACCTTGTTAGTCTGGTGACCAGGCTACTCATGGCGGGCCGGACGGTGGATGATGGTGATTCCGATATGATGCATGATGCATGCTATTCCGAGTCCGGCGTCCCCCAGCTTGGACCCTGCCACTCATACCCTTCGTGAAACAGCTCCGCTTCACCGATCCGTCGTTGGAAGACTCACCGACCAGACAACAGAACACCGTGACAAACCACTGGGGATTCCGCGACTAGTACACGCTATGGCATCAGACCGCAGCAACAGTTCAAGAACTCTTTTGCACTGCTAAGTAGGCATGTCTCATTGGCCTGTGATGAGTATCTCAGCAATCCCAAAAGGTGTCTTGCAGCACGACTGAAAGTCTCTCAAGTCCTTGCTGAATGGAGAGAGGTAAAGTCAACTCTCTTAGTATAACCCATATCCCTTCGGAGGTCTGCCACCGTGCACGGGGGGACTCAGGAACCCCAGCGGGTGCATTAAAAAAGATCGTAGTACGACCTGGGACTACCCACTATGTTTCCTATGAGATACATTCCGTTGGGATGATAGTTTGGCAGCCAGTGTATAGGCTGTAAGAGGGTTTGAACATTAATGCATACTCTCTTTTTCCTCAGTTAGCTTTGCTGACGAATCTGAACCCAAGATTGTCATTTTCTGACATTTCCTTCGTGTTACCATCCTTCATAGTTGGAGCCCCGTGTCAGAATACCGCCGTGAGTCACGAGTATATCAATAAACCCTTGAAGCTTGACCAACTGGTATTCAACAAGCGCGCTCGGTTGTATTTATCGCATCGATTTTATGCACCGATGTCGACAAGCTGACTCCACATTTCTCAAGACAAAAAATAAATACTAAAACGACTATAATCCGATTCGTATCCTACACTCCACTCGCACAAAAAGGGGGACTATGAAGACTTCAAAGTTCACCGTGATCAGGACACGGTCACACGGCAATGAGCTCCAATTTCCGGCTGTCGAGAATTCGCGTGTGCCGCGCGTTGGACCATAAACCCCTCTCGTCATCACTCCCGAGAGTATTGTTTCGTAGATTAGTTTCTCGTCTTGCACTTCAGTCGTGTTGACACATGAACAAGGCTGCGTATTCTGTGAGCTCTTTAGGATCCGGGCCATCCCGCTTGAAGCTCGCCGCGACCTCGTCTAATTTCTCAGACAAGACTTAGACTTTCTTTATGTTTAGTGGGCGACCGTCATTTCAGCCTGCCGTAGGCCATTTCACGAGCCTTTATGCCTCGCCGAGCGTCCTCGTCTCTAAGTTTGGTTTCCAACCCCGTCCATGCACACATTTCCGCACGCTGCAACGTCAATGTGTCGGGATCAGCACAGAAAATGGGGACCATCAGAAAAATATGCACACCTTAACAGGATATCGTATTTGGTCAATGGTGGATACATCTGATCCGACCAATTTGAAGGTATGGAGGATAGGTTCCCCCCTCGGGAACGCACACACGACTTACGCACGTAATGGCACGAACGCTTCTTCTTGTAGCGTGGCGTCCAGAAAGTGCATGTTCGATAACTAGAAATCAGCGCCCAAGGTAATACTCTATGAAAGAGAAGAGAGGAAGGGAGAGCACGACGTTCAACGTGATAATGCATACGATTCAGTACCATATCTGAGCTGAGTAATCGCTATCGTGCCTAGACGTAGGAAGCCTGCAAGGTGGTACCGCAGCGCGGGATAAGAGGTCTTTTTTGTCGAGCAGGAGATTTCTGATGAAAAGGGTGACGAGTTGTCAGTCTCGCAAATAGCCGCTTGTACGCGTTCGCGGAGGAGCAATTCTTCGTTGGAAAGACTGCCAGCATGAACAAGCACCAAAAACACGAGGCGACGAAGCATGTACGGCAAGGGTAACGCGTGTACAATGCGGAGAAGTCGCACCTTATCCACTAACTCTCTCCACACCCTACTACATTATGTCGCTGATGACCGCGTCGTCGACAATGACCAGTACGTAGTGACAGGAGGGTGTTGCGCTGATGCTGACCGTTGGACAAGAACACCGAGACCCAATGGAAATCAAGGCAGGTCGTGGGTTACATGCGGTGACATTCTCAGCGGATGGCGAGTACGTCTTGAGCGGTGGCCAAGACGGGGTTCGAGTGTGGCGAGTGCAAGACGGTAAACAAATGGCGGCAATGGAAGCGGACAGTGCCCAATGTCTTGCAGTGTCCAACGACGGGCGACGGATCGCAGCAGGGACACACAGCGGCGATGTGCTTGTGTGGGATGCAAACACGTACAAACAAGACTTTGGATGTTGGACAAGCTAGTAAAGAGTGTACACAGTGGACGTGCTGCAACGATCGATGCTATCGGTGTACGATACTCGTTCTTCGCTTCTCACTCTCCTGCTCATCACTTTCCTGTGAATGTTACGTCAATGGGCGTTCCGAGAACGCGCGTTGAATCACAAACGCTTTCCCGTCGTGGGACACGCTTCGCGGGACGCTCGGGTGCTCCTCTCCGAGGATTAGAGGGGCCGGACCATGGAAAACCATGTACAGTACGGGCGGGGGTGGATAAGGAGGGGCGGGTTTGGGCATGCAGTTTTGAGCCTGCAAAAGCTCTCATCAAGCCGAGGCTACTGCTACCCCAGGCCCTACCTCTGTCCTTCCGAGACTGTTTAGGGTACCGGCTACCAATCATAAGCCCTATCGAGGGAGTTGGCCAAACTTGAACCATGTAGTGGTCCACAACGGCGGGGGCGCGACCCCAGATAGATTGGTTGTGATGCAGGTAAAACGAGTGGGAAGGGGGGAGGCTTCCTGCTGGCGAAGCCTATATAGCCTGGATCCAAAGGAGAAATGCGAGTTTCGGTGTCATCATATCATTCGCGTTCCCTATCGAGAGTTCTGGTATGTTGTCGTCTTGTAGTAGATCCGCACTCACCCACACCCTGGTAGATGATGAAAAACTTATTGTCACGACCACACATCCGGTGACAATGCCAGATGACTCTGCCATTGCCGTGCATCCCGAATACGATCGTTACAAGATGTGAGGTATCATGCCTTTCAGTTCATATCTGTCGTGGCTTACTTGAACGTGTCCTGCGTCTTCATGGAAAATTTGCAAAGCGCCAAGGCTTTTGCCGACAGGCGCAATTGTGGCGGATATGATAAGGCTCGTACGTCAGCTCACGATCCCAATGGTTACAAAGTCAGAAAGCGCCGTGACCAGGAGTTTATTGCCATTCTCAACGATGGCGGGACGCCGAACGCGAATGGCGGAGATAAATTCATTTCAAGTCGGACATCATGGCCTGTCCCGAGTAAGCAAAGCTGATGTACGTATGTTGGCAGTGCGCGAAACGGTTCCATCCTCGGAAGGAAATCGTCATGCCGCGCTCACAGAGG
>JBBPRB010000039.1:0-40889 GCA_038092815.1 Hortiboletus rubellus
GCCCGGGCAACAAGAGCGTTCAGCATCCACAGGTGCCATGGAACAGGAACGCCTCGCAAAACGGAAAAAGCTTCACGCGATTGACGTTTGCAGAGAGCATCAGCTTGAGGATGATGCCCTCGAGCAGTTTGCGCAGGTGTGTAGTCTTTGTTCGCTCATTTTAATTAGTAAACACTAGGACTTCAGCTCGATCTGCCTTCAATGCTTATTACGTTGCATGGCAAGCTACTCGCAGTTGAGCGTTCGAGGAACAAAGACGATACGCACAATTTCATCCACTCTAAACAATTTAAAGTAAGTTCTTCTTAGTCACAAGTCGCCGACAGTCAGCTCACCACATGAAGGAAATATTGAAAGATCACCTCTGCTCTTGCCTGCTCTCACCCAATCTCACAGGATACCTCATGGAGCTTCCTGAGAACATCTGGGTATGTCCGAAAGCTACAATCAAACATTTGCTTACCCGTTCCGTTTCTGAACCAGGCGTTCATGAAAAGAAACCTTACTGTGTTCAAGATTCCTGTGAAAGCGCTCGAGGACCCTGAGCTATCGGAACATATTGACAGCCTTAATAAGGATGTCCTCACAAAGCAGCGAGCGATCTTGAAGACTAAGGTAGGTAATATTCCTGAAACTAATGGCAATATCGTCACCAGCACTACCCTGTTAGATCACAAGCAGTATCAAGGCGACGGCTCACATTTCACTCCTCGCGAAATCTCTTGCTCAAACTGGACATTACGAGGTGACGACGGACCAATGGGCACGTTTTGCCTTCTTGGTGAGCAAAGGGATCCATATTTGTATGCTGCTCACACTCCCATCATAGCGCGGAAGCTTGGTGACGTTCAACCAACTCGTTGCCAAGTCGATGAAAGACAAGGTAACGATGATGGAGACCAATGAGAACGAATCCATATCTGCAACAGGGGATAGTGACAATGATCCTCTGGCTGCTGGCAACTTGCCCAATGTCGATCGTGACAAGAAGAAGACCCGTGCATGGAATGCGACAGAATTCTGGGAGTATGTTGACCTTCTTCTCTCCGACTTGCGAACCAGCATCAAGGAAACTACGCTGACACTGGACGATCGTCATAAACGATTCAACGTGTAAGTAAACTGGGCATGAATTTTCTTCGTGATTAATCACCTCGCCATGTTCCACAGATTCTTCACTCAATGCCTCCAGGTTGACTTCAAGAATTACCCGACCACCAAACGAAATGCCGGCGTTCCTGTGGCAGAGCAAGTTACATCCGAGTGGAAACGATCCATTCACGAAGAACTTGTATGGTAGATTTTGCACATCACTGTCCTTCCCCCTCCCCCACATTCCACATTCTCGGCCACGGTGGTCTTTACTAATTGTTGACTGAATATATTGCTCGTTCACACGTCCCTCACCCCACCCCGTCCCTACACCTTACTGCACAACTACTACACCCTGTTATCTGTTAATTCCACATACCCCAACCATCCACTGTGAATTCACTGGTTTCGTATTGTTACTGTCAAGTGGTTTGACCAAATGTTCGACATGACGCACTACGGGTAATATGAGATACATAGACAGAGCGCACATTGGATTCAGCAGCAGACAGCGAACTCCTCGCAGTTCACATGATCCTTTTGATAGTGGTAGGATACCGCATCAACGTGTTGTATTCCTTTGAGAAAATACAAATCCTATATTGCTCACAGGGTAGAATTGATATTGCATCTACTGTGTGGCATTGGAAAACTCGGATGCTGGTTGGATACTCGCCCTAAGGTGACTGACACAACTGGATACGAACGCCAGTGGTACAGCTAGTTTGTGATAGCTGACTAATGATATGGTGGACCTCTCTTGCACGTACGATGTGAGATACTAGCTACCTTGCTGACCAAGGGTAATGTCCGTGATTGATATATCCCCCAACAAACAAAGGACGGAAAATATCAACCGCACCCCAGGCAACATCAGCACAACATAAACCAATTTGGGCGTGTAGCTAGTAGGGAGACCTAATAGTTAATAGCACCTTGGGAAAGGGTCAAGCAAAGCATTTGGAGCTAATTGCCAACTTCTTAGTGCATAATAGAATCAGTTTAGGAAAGACTATTCTGTGTGACTAAGAGATGTATGTGAATCAGTAGTAAGGAATAAAGCATATTTTGTTATGCAAAGCATATACAAAGAGATACTTAAAGGATTTGTACTCCTTAGGAGGTACTCACGAAAAGACTCAACGTCTGAGCAAGATACAATTACTAGGGTTAGAGAGATTGACTAAAGAGGACTCAAAGGAAAAAGGACTTTAAAGATGAGGATCACAGTCAGTTGGACATGTGGATACAAGAGTACGCTATGATTGCATAGAACAAGTGTAAAGAACTACTAGTATGTATGGCTAGGTATAAGTACTAGGGGATGTGTCATCAAGGAATTTCATAGAATGAGAAAAAATGATTAGGTAAAGGGAGATGTATCACCTTATGACAAATGGAGGAAAGGAACTATGAGACCAATATGAGAAAATTGGCCAAGGAGGATACAGTCTAAAGAATAACAAAGAATACAGTAAAAAAGATCAAAGAAGAACAAATGTAGGACTTATTGAATTAACAAGGAATAAACCAAATGTTCAATAAGTTTGAAACAGTCCGAGAAAAGAAGGAAAGATATGTTTGACAGCAAAGAGGTAAACGCCATAAAAGAGTAAGAAAATTGTAACATATTTACACTACTTACCCAATTGAGCATTTCTAATTGACAGGAGCTAATTGGAAGCCCATTGAGAGCACATCTTAGGGAAGTAACCCTAATCACTATGAACTACCTCTCTAGCAACTTGAGAGTTGTCTAGACCCTGATCCAACTAACTATAATACATTTTGTACTCCACCCCAACAGAAACCCAGACCCTCAATGTGTTGCTGAACCCCAATCCCCTCAACCTTGTTGAAGATTGACGAACAAATCATGTGCCTGATAGTCAATCCCTTTCTACAAGATTGATACTTGTTTCTAGTACCAACTTGACCATGGAAGAGTACTTTCTTCACCTCACTTTAGGTTTACTATCCATGGAGATAAGATTGATTGTCTGGTAAGCATTTCTTAGCATTTCTACTGATCTTATCTAGAAAGAAGACAGTGGAATGACGGGCAGAAAAGCAAAATATACCACCCACCATTATCACTGATTCTCATATTTCCCATTCTCCTGCACATTGATAATGAGTGCTGGATCAACGATCCCTGATTGGAGGGCCTCAAGGAGGTTAAGGATAAAGATACTGGTCGTGATTGAGGAGTCTTTGAATGACTGGATTGTATGTGCACCCAATTTGGCCTTTTAAATGGTTGTATTTGCCCATTTGAGCATCTTTTGGTCAGTAATGAGCCTGCCAGACCCAGAGAGACTCATGAGCATCTTGGTGATGTTCATCTGCATAAGTTGCCAGATGAGACCGAGTACGAGGATTTGGGCCCCATCAACGATATCAGTGCCTTGGATGTCCACCAAGATTATTCTTGCATAAAGCTTTTGCCTCTTTTGTATAATATTTCCTCTTTGCACAGCAGTTGGAATACTGGGCAAGCATCATACTTCCACCTGCAATGCATCTCTGCAGATCAAAAAATTTGTCAAAAACTCATATTGGCAGAGATCACCAGTACTCAGTGAGCATCCTCAATTCCAATCCCATCCACCAACCATGTTACTGATCCTTTTATTCCTGAATGTGACCAGCCTGTTTTTAGTAGACTTAATCTTATTTCAGCCAGGCTTGATGCTGCCAAGATCAATAAAATAGTCAATGAATAATCTGTTTCTGAGCATAACCATGACTGACCTTTGTCTATCTGCAAACTGTATACATCAAGAGCTTCTCCCCTTTTACTATCTGTACTCTGTGCAGCTTCCATCCAAGCTTTCAATTGCCAGGGGTCCAAGGATGCATAGAACTCTTCATATGGACCTTGGGTTGTTTGTACACCCTCTAAAGCTACTTTGTATTTTCTCAACAAAGACTTTACTACAAATCAAAGTGAGTTCAAATATGTATTATCAGGCATTCAAATGTGGACTCACTGAGACCCACTAGCTTCTTCCAATTTGAATCTCTCATATGATCATCATATAGCTCTTGATGGCAGGCCAAAGTCATTGATCTTGTAGAAGGGGAAATCTTGTTGAAGGAAGCCAAAAGGGTCTCCAATATCTCTCCATTCATATGACCTGTCCCTTTGAGGAACATAAGGCTAAATCTAGGAAAACAGGAAGTCTTGTGAGCACTCAAATAGAATTTGCCAATTGCAGGCACAATTTCCATCTCCTCTGGCCAGGACAAGGCTAGAAACTTATCAATTCTGGTCAAAAAATTCTTGTGCCATTGACAGGCCATATCATAAATGATTATAACTTTTTGGATACCTTGGGACTTGTCAGAGACTGCCTGGCATATGGAATAGTCAACATTCTTATACCTTGAAATAAAATCAAAAATAATATTTATTACACATCCTATCATGTCCACTTACTGCTTGCCCTTGTAAAAGTCGACCACAGAATGTGGCACAAAACAGCCATGAGCACAAGCAATTGCACCTACTTCCATGGCATGCAAGTGGCTTTTGAAGGTATTGACATTATTGACTACCTGATGGTTCTAACATGAGGATCTCGAAAAAGACAGTGTAAATACACACCTGGAACTATGGAAGATCCAACGAAGTTAGCATACCTCTTTATTATCTGCAGCTCTTGAAACGTGGTCCTAATAGGGCCTGTAAGTTATCACATATGTATGCTAAACCATTAGAGAGTAAAATGTCATCCTCAGGCTTCCACATTTTCATGTGTTGGGCAGTAAAGTTACCATCAACAACATATTGCAAGGCCACAATATCACTTGAATTCTTAATGTCAAGAAAAATCTGACTGGACAAAATCCAAGTGCTAACCTATCATATTCTAAGGCCCATTCATCTGGCAAATTGAAACCAGGTTGAGGACATGCTGGACAAAATATAGCCAAGTTTCCATGGCCTGGATTTCATTCAATGTTGTTGTCTTCTTTCTCAATAAGATCAGTAGAAACACTAAGAAAACGCTTACCAGACAACCAATCTTATCTCCAAGGATAATAAACCTGAAGTGAGGTGAAGAGAGTACTCTTCCCTGGTCAAGTTGATACTAGAAACAAGTATCAATCTTGTAGAAAGAGATTGACTATCAGGCATGTGGTTTGTCTCTCAATCTTCAATAAGGTTGAGGGGATTGGAGTTTAGCAATATGTTGAGGATTTGGTTTTCTGTTGGGGGGTGTACAAATGTACGATTGTTAGTTGGAGGATGGTCTAGATAACTATTGGAATGCTAAAAGAATACTTTGTAGTGACAAGGGTTACTTTCCTACGATGTACTCTCAATAGACTTCCAATAAGCTCCTAATTAGCTAGATATGCTTAATTGGGTAGGTAGCATAAATACGCTTCACTTTTCATTACTGATTCACACACATCTTTTAATCACCTAGTACAGTCTTTTCTAAACTAAATCTATTAACTAAGAAGTTGGCAATCAGCTTCAAATGCTCAACTCGACCCTTTCCCAAGGTACTAATAAAGTATTAGGTCTTCCTACTAGCTGGGGATCTATTTCCTTTGATTGCCTGCTTTGGAGTTTTCTCCCTAAAGGTGTCCTAACTGTCCCTATCCTAAGGAATGCAGTATACTCCTAACTATGGGTCTAAGTAGTTCTATTTATAGCGTGGGAATTACTCCACACAGCCTCTCTGTTTGTATATAGAGGGGTGCACTGGTAAGCACTCGTTGATTGAGATTTACTCAAGTAGGAATCATTTTCCTAAAAGAGGGAACCTTCCAAATGGGGGTGAATTGCACTTGTTATATAGTAATTTACATGTGGCTGTGCTACCTTCGGTTCCGAGGTGGCTGTGCCAAGATATGACTCATACTAACCCATACTAACTTATTTTGACTCACCTTGTTAGAAAATGACTTGCAATGAGCTAAAAATAGCCTTTCACTTGGCAATGAGTCATGCTGACTCATCATGACTCATTATGACTCATTGTGACTTATTGTGACTCATGCTGTGCAGGTCACATGATCATTTTGCTAGTCTAGGGGCAATGCTTTGGTTAGTTCTTATTTAACTCACTTTGACTCAATATGACTCATTATGACTCATGTTGTGCATAGTTACATGATCTGAGTCAGGTGATTTGCAACTGAGGTCACGTGCTCCATTTGCTTCTCTGACACTTGGCTAAGTACTAAAGGGTAAAAGAGATATTAAGAAAATAGTCTGCTATGTACTTGTAAATAGTAATAAAAGTATGTTGGGAGAAATCATATTATTTCTCCACAACCTGTGAATAAACAAATAAGGAAAAATAGAGGTATATACTAGACACTATGGTCTATATGTTCTTTAATTAGCTAAGCACTTGGACCATGGGAATAAGGTGAAAACTCAAATCTTGGGGCCAATATCTAGCATTCCATAAACAATAACTAGATATCTGCATCCAAACATTTTGGTGCAGGTCATCATGCCCAAACCTGGCCCTTTTTCTGTTGGTCAGGTCTTGCCACATTCTTGAGACTCTCGCCAATTCCCGATAATGATCATTGTATAAATTTTTATTAATTCAAATGTTTGCTTCAAAGCAAAAATTTATAGGAACAGAATTAGGAAATGTATTGCTTGTTAACCTTCTGAGCTTTGAATAGAAGCTTGAAGCTGACATCTTGCATTCAAGCTCATCTATGAGAAACTCATCCAAAATATTGAAGGTAAATCCTGTTTGAGGTTTCATGATAATGGAAGGGAACAAACAACACCTAAGAAGTTGAAGGTGTTTATCTTGGTCACTAGCATCATTGCACCTGCACCACTTCATAGTGTGAACAAATATTCCTGCTAAATCCACCACAGTAAATCAATCTCCAGGCCTATCACAATTTAAAGGGCAAATATTTCCATCATGTCCTAGATTCAAAGTAAAATCCAGGTCCTGAAGGGTTATTGCCTTGTAGAAATGACCATTTCACCTCTAAAGCTGATAAAATGGAAGTCTTGAATGTGTTTTTATAGCACAGGGCCTACACCATATATGGTCACCCAGACATAAATGGCAACATATAGTCCCACCAGTTCCTAGATAGTCCATGCATTTTGCCATGGTTTCCAAAGGTGCTTCAAGATCAAGTAGAATTGAGAGGTAAGTTGATCGGAATGGAATCCAATCACAAAGGAAATCATTTTGAGTCTTTAATCTATATCGGATACCAAGCTCTAGATATGCTGAAATCAACTTATTTTTTGTTATGATTTCTTCTTTTTCTTGAAACTTCTTTTCACTTGAACATTCTTCCACTTTTTACAATGTTCCATCATGTTCTCTTGAATTCCATAACATCCCATGCTTATCTTGCTTCTTCCGTTCTCAACTCTTCTCCTTTTATCTTTGTCTTACAGTTTGCTTTTTGAATATTCTTCAACATTCCATGATGTTCCTTTTGCTTAGTCATCCTTGACTCTTAACTATATATAAACTTGATGTCTGTACCATGTATCCCTAAGTTAGACCTTCTTAGGAATACACCTAGCTTCTCCTCTTTGAACCACTCTCTAAGTCCTTGTTCTATTTTTGAGTGGACACTTTGCTTCTTGAACCTTGAACTCAACCTTAACAACGGTTAAACCCTTGACCCTATGAAAAGACTAAGGCTACATTTGGCCCTACCCAGACCAACCATAACACTTTTGTTTTCCTGGAAGTAGAAGATCATTCATCATCACCTAGAGCTAAAGCTTTCAGAAAATTCTGGAATAAATCTGAGGTAGTCCCCAGTACCTCAGAACCTGAGGAGGTGTTGGGTTTCTTTCTTCTATGAGGTATCTTTTCCTCCTTTTTAGACAACTCATAGTAGGGAGTTGCATCAACCTCTTTGAAGGTTGTCCTTCCTCTCTATGTCTTGGTGGATGTAAACACAACTATTGATGGCTCTGAACTTTTCCTGGAGTGGAATCCATGCTGTGAGCCCCCAGTTCTGAAGAAAGTAGTCTTGGCTCTTTGGGGCTTTCCAGAATCTGACATTGTTGGAGAGACTGAGCTATGTGTAAAGGCAATTTCAGGTAGTAAATTTTGTTTTCCAGCCAAGTTCTAACTGGATGTAGATTAAAGTTCAAACTTGAAGTATACCTCCACAAACTGTATTCTACTTATGTGAGTAGATACCCCACACTATCAGAGTAATTACAACTGTAATTATGTAAGTAGGTACTCTGACAACCACTTTGATTGGGTTGGCAAAGAGGGCCTTTGGATCCCCAACCTGTCATGCACATCATCCTTGACATAGTGAGCAACCACCACCCTTTCCCCCTTAGTCCATGGTGGAACTGAATGGGACAAATCTCTTCCAGCCAACCATATCCTAGTCCCTGGAAGATACTTGAACTCTGCTTTTAGATCATCCAATCTGAATTTAACATCATGATCTCACCCAAGGCTAAAAAGGTGGTCATAAAAGGAAAAAGCTCCCCCACTATCACAGTGACTGGGTGTCATCCAGTTAACAATTATGTCCAACCCTCCATAAATACTGGGTCAAGTGGGCAATGGACTTTTCAAGCTGCAGATCAGCTGCTGGGTAGCATCAGTGTTTGTGATCCATATTTCAGGATGGATGATCTGAAGAACTGCATTCAGGAGGTGCTCTAAGGGCTCAATCAGCTGAAGCCAATTCTGAATGGTGTTAGATGTTAGATTTGGGATTGGATGTAGTGCATCAATAAGCTTCTGCTTTAATTTTGAGTTCTGATTACTAGAGTAAATAGTGGGGCACTTACCTTATGTCCTGGGATCAACCTACCAACCAATATTCCAATCTTACCCACTGTAAAAATGGACTCTGAGCTGCCAGAAACAAATCCTATTTCATGCCAAATATGTGGTTGCTGTAGCAACCCATTTAGAGTGCTCTTCAAAGTCAAAACCATGGTATTAAACTACTTCTGGAGCCAATTTCAATCCAGTGCCCAGTTAGTACCTGAACTAATTACTTATCACTTGATGGGGGAGTAGGAGGCCTGGGAGGAACCAAAACAAAATTTGTTTATATATGTCCATGATAGTAGTAGGATTTGAAAAGAAACCCAAGCTGTCCTTGACAAAAAATTTATTCAAAACATGTTTCTTTCATGATTCTGAAAATATATCATAATTCTATTTGACCAAAACTAGTCAACACTGCTGAGTCAATGTTTCCTGGATAGACCAAGCTTATGAACCAGGATTAAGAAAGGTACTGACAATGATAGTAGCATACCACTGAATCTTTATATCTGTCAAACTAGCAGATTTTTTGACTTGGGCTTGCTCCATTTCACTCAATTTGGCAGTTAGCATTTGCACCAGACCTTGGACTCTCAGTCTTAAATGACAAGAATACTATACACTAGAAAAAGTGTCAAATCAAAAATTTTACCTAGGCTTCTGATGTTTTTCAATAGTGAACTACCCCCCCTGGAGAGCAGGACTCTTGACTAAATTGTCCATGATCTTGCAAACATGATTTTGTAGAAGAGTGAATATATCTATTACCTTTGTGGAATGATTTTCTCCATGCATGGATTGAAAATGTGGTGGGAGTTGAGCGGAGGTACGACCAGGGTTCATTTCTCACATCTAAATGTGGGCCAAATGAGCTAAGCAAATTACCCAAAGTCAAGCCAACAGCACCAGAGCAATTAATATAGATATTCTAAGCTTTACCTAAAACAACTTAAGGCTCTTGCTAAGGCTGCTTGCTCTTGAGTACACTTGGTAGCTAACTTCTTAAGGATATAGATAGCTTGATTGTACATGCTAGTACAGTTGATAAGGAAGTTGCACCTATCCAAGATGTCTAATAAAGGGTAGCACCTATTTTAGGTGCTTAATGAAGGGGTGGCATCTGTCCAGAGTGCCTGATAAGGGAGTTTACCCTTGAGGAAGTGAAGAAAATAAAAAAATAAGTGCATCAAGCATAATTGAAAGTTGGCAGCTGTTACATTACCCTTGTATCCTTCAAGCCAGTCAGTCATCCAAGGGACTTCTCAGGTCCTCCTCCAAAAGCACAACTTAGATAGATCCTTAAATATTCAAATGGGACTTCATACATCCCCCCTGCAAGGCACAACTGGAGAAGGATATAGATAGACTCAAGTAAGTCAGTCATGAATGGAACATTGTAGGTCCCTCCCATAACATAATCTGGGAAGGATATAGCTAGGTCCTTAAATATTTGAATGGGACCTCGTATATCTCCTCATAAGGTACTGTATGGTCTGGGAATCCTGGTTTGGATAGCTCTCATGAATGAAACTTCATAGGTCCCCCTTGCAACACAACCAGGAAAGGGTATAGATAGGTTTATAAATATTTGAATAAGACTTCCTAGGTTCCCCCCTCAGGTACAGCAGGAGAATCTGGATTTGGATAACTCTGTAAATATTTGAGGCCTCCTCACAGTAAGATAAATATTGGGTGTGCTGAAAGGTCAAATGGACAAAGAAGCCAAGCAAGTCCTTTGCCTGCAGCACTCCAGGGACCTGGTTTTCGGAGCAAATGGCAATTCAGCACACCACAATCCCATACTACTCAGACAATATTATCAAAAGCCATAATCACATGATCTATATACTAGGCTTGAGCCACAGGCTACCTAGTTAGGCAATAGTTTTTCCAGCATTCTTAACTACAATGCAAAAACCAAAAAAAATAACAGCTGAAATCAGAATGTCAAAGGGGGGCCCACCCCTTAATACCCTGGCCCCAGGTGTGAAAGTACATGCCATCAAGATGCCACAAAGAAGAAAAAAAGCTAGAGGTAGATAGGAACAAAGCTCATCTGGGAGGAAAAGGCCTTAACTAGAGGTTAGAGGTGGTTTGAATAGCAGTGCCACACATACCTGGGGAATGGCACACATTCCCAGAACCTTCAAGTGTAAATTAGTTACTGTCAGAATAAAAGGAACTACATACTTTGTAGAATTTGGCCATGATTCCCTACTTTCCATACAAGAGAAACCTGCAAGCTAAAATTAGTTATAGTCAGAATACAAAGTGACTATGTACTGGGTAGGCTTTAGATGCATTCCTGATTCTCTGTAAGAGACGGGGCACATGCACATTCTCTACATAACCAACCATCAGTTCTAGCAATAATACATACACCCAGGAGCTCACCACACATTCTGCAAACCCCCACACACTCTATAAATCCAGCAAGAAACGTACGGGAGGGGAGCAAGCACCCCCAACACACCACATATTCCATTCTTTATAGCCGTAAATTCTAATTAAGAAAAAACACACTGCATGTTCTGTAAATCCAATGAGAAGCACACAGGAGGGGAGCAGGCACTCCCAACACACTGCGCATTCTGTTCTTTACACCATGCCCAGCCATCAATTCTCGTGAAAAAAAAAACACACACACACAAAAGGGGGGGGTGCGCCCCCAACACACCATGTATTTGGTAAATTCAGTAAGAAATGCATGAAAGGGGAGCAAGCACTCCCAACACACCACACATTCTGTATAAATCCAGTGAGAAGCACACAGAAGGGGAGCAAGCACCTCCAATATACCATGTGTTTTCTCCCCCATGTCCAACCATCAATTCTGGTAAAAAAAACATACAAGAGGGGAGCAAGTGCCCCCAACACACCACATGTTCTCTAAGCTCCCAGCCCAAGAAAAAGAAAAACCTGCAAGGTTGGTTAGTGTGCAAGACCCTATCGAGCACTTACCTGCACATCCTCCAAACTCCGAAACATAAAAAAGAAAGAAATTCTAAAATAATTAGTTAGCATGTGATTTATGAAATGAGTACTCATCAGATTGGTTCATGATATGTGGTACTTTTTTATTTGGCTGGCTGCAGTCTAGCACAATAAAAAAGTAGTCCTTGAACAAAAAGGAGACATACCTAACTAAAAAGCATGTGATATTGTGGAGTAATAGTAAGCCAGATGAGAAGGAGTAAGAGAAAAACACACCAAGCTCAAAAGTGGACCAAAGTGCAAAGTGCACATGTTGATGGCACATGAACCAGGTGTTGTAGCACAACAGTAAGCCAAACAAGAGAGAATAAGAGAAAAATGCACCAAACTGTGAAGTATGTGGGCATGTGGCAGTAAAGAGCCAAGGAAAGCCAGCCAATGTGGTGGTGGTGGAGTAAAGGCAAAAGGGAGGTGGGTGCTATGTTGGAGATGTGGGTGTAGTGTAAATCAACAAACTTATGGTGACATGTCATTTCTATGGTTTTTCCATGATCAGCCAGGCCATCCAAGTTTGGATGTGCAGCACAGCCTAACATTTTTGCATGATCATTTCCATGGTTTCCCCATGATTCACAATGCCACACAAGTCATAGCATGGCCCAGCCTTCTTACATGTCCACATCATGACAGAGTTGCTTACTTGATTGAGTGTTCACATGACACACATGCAAATCAGACCGTCACATTACATGCATGCTATGTACTGTACATGGGACCTGCAACATGTGTCACTGCATTACAGTGACATGTCATTTCCATGGTTCCACAATCCCCAACATGGTGCAAGTCTTGATGCATCCATGGCATGGCTGGGCCTTCTCACGTGATCATTCCCACATTGCATCAAGGCCTTGTAGGACCAGCAATGCATGTTGCTATATCTGTTTCCACTTTCTTCCCCCTCTCCTAACCCCATCTAACTTCCAATGGTGACTAGATTCAGGATCAAACAAACAGCCAAGAAGTCTACCAGGACCAAGATGAACTGCAAGTGCATCCTTTGCTCTGAAGACATGGCAAACATGACTTTGAAGTGCTCTTGAACAGTTGGCTCTATGCCACCTGCAGTAAGTGTTTTTTCCCTAGTGTCTGGTGGCTCATTATCTAATCTCAACAGCATTCTAAAGCCCTGGAACCCAATAAGCCAAACATATGTTTGGTTCCCATTCATTTCCGTGTAACTAACAATTGGTAGTTTTGCTCGCTCTGTCAAGATGGCAGGACACTCTTTGAGTGCAACTTCTGTCCATGGGCAGTTTGTGGCATCTGCATTGAGGTTCCCAAAGAGCACCATTCAGCGATCTCAGATGATGACGTCCAATTTACATGCATTTTATATCACTTCAAAGTGGGGCAGGCTGCTGGTCCTTTCTTCATACGTATATTTTTCCTCCTTATGCTCCATGTAGGCTCAACTTGTCATGTCAGGGCTTTACTATTGGTGGCCAGCCAATCCTGCCATTGTTTCTAAAGGTCAAAGGGTGCTTTGAGAGGGGCATAATGGAGCAGATCCTCTGCCCTCCCACGCTCCTTATTGACTTTCATTTTGTCAACGTTCACATCAAGGCACACATCGCTATGATTTATGTGGCCCTTCAAGATTTTTTTCTTATAGGTGGTTTTCATTTAGTATCAATTCCTTTCGATTTTGAGACAAACAATGTTATCATGGACTGGCCCATTGTTGTGGATCATCATCTCAAAACTCTCTCCCTGTCCTATCAGCATGTGATCATTGTGATTACAATGTAAAAATGGTAAAATGCCTGAAAGTGACTAGGAGGTGGGAATCACTAGTTCCGGGCCAGAAAAAGGGGGTAGGGAAGTGAGTATATTTGCCCCAAAAGAGACTTTGTAAATAGGTAAGTGAAGAAAGAGGTCTGGGAACTTACACAACTAGTCTGATGCTAGTCCAGAAGATGTCTGAGAGAAATGTACAAGAAGTCTGAACGTCTGGCGAGAGGTAGAAGGCGAAGAAGAAACATTGAGGTTGTGGAGAGTGGTGATGGTGGGCGATGGTGATGGTGATGGTGATGGTGACAGTGACAGTGACAGTGACAGTGATGGTGATGGTACAGTGGTGACCAAAGGTTCAAGCAGTTTGTGATTCCAACCAAAAGTTTTTTCTAACTCTAAAGTACATGGCTTTATAATTCAGGCATACCCAGAACTCGCACTATGACTGATAGAGTAATACATGTCAAGGAAAAGAAAGATGAAATGAAAAGGCATAAAACAGATCAAAACTCTAAATGATTCTTTTTTACTCTTTGAATCTAAAAGGGAAGTCATCGGGCCTGAAGAGCCTGATCAGTCTTTAGTAGTACGAAAGACATACATAAAAGATCAAAAATAATAGGGGAAGTTGATAAGATGAGATTGAAAGAGACAAACTGATGTAATGAACTTATAAGTGAACATTCATGTCGACCACGTTAGACTGAGGTGTCTGGACTAATAGTCTGTGTACCAGTCTTTGGTGGAAGTTTCCAGTCTAGGTAAGGGAGCTTCCAGAGGGTGATATTTGAGCAATGGGGAGACAATATAATGTGTTTGAGAAGGGGGATACGACCACAGAGACGCACCAGTCTCTACATTTGCAGGGGACTTAGCTACTGACTGTCCCCAGTCAGATCCAACCTGCTGACGTAAGTTGATTGACAATGTGGAGTTGGAAATGTGTAGCAAGCCAGGTTGGCATATATGTATAACTTGCCTGCACAGTCTTACTCTGCTCAACTTCTCTTCCCTTTCTACTATCTTTATGCCTCAATTCCAGTCCTGACTCAACTCCATCTGATTTAACAAGGCCAGCATGGTGCACTGACAAGACATCTGCCACTGCTTTAGGGAAGCAACAGACCAACTGGAGGTAGTAGCCAAGATCATGCTGGATGACAAGGAGAATCTCTGGGATGAACAAGATGAGTGGGTGGTGGAGTTCGGACAAGCGATGGTAAGTGGAATAGTGGCTTGTTAGTTCAGGCTGCTAACCACTGTTGATTAGGATCAGTGAGATATGGTCCAATAGAAGGTGGTCGACCTTGTGCTGGATACCATGCTCAAGGATGAGCTGGTCACCATTATTGTTGAGGCCGAGCAAACACAAGTGGAGTGGATTGTACGAAAGAACGGCCTCCTGCCCCCTCCATTCATAGTCAAAATCCCTCCGCTAATGCAGGGGTCAGTTGTAGATGTGGCAGAGGTCAAGTGGGTGGTGGCACTGGTGGCTGGAGCGAGGGGGGTGTCATCGGATGCACTGTCGGTGACATCCTCCACACTTAAAGTGAGTAGACCGCATGAACGATGAGGAGGAGGAAGGTGAGGGTGTGGCTGCACTAAAAAAGAAGGCTGCACTGGTGTTGACTTGGCAGCTGAAGCTGCTCAGTGCTGCAAATGCCTGTGAGGCATGCAAGAGGGTCAGGGTAGCAACAAAGTGTATGAAGGGGACTGGTAAGACGTGGACCCCAGCCAAGGCTGGGCCCAGCAAGAGAGCAGCTTCATTGATCGAAGTTGATGAAGACAAGGATAATGATATGGAGGAGGCAAAGTCAACATTGGTTAAAGGCAAGGGGAAGCAGCATGCTGTGGTGAGGAAGCCAGCAGGAAAATCAGCCATCCAGAAGGCACAAGACAGGCTCATGAGGTGCCTCAGCATGCTCCACTTGCATCTCTATCAAGTCCAGGCAAACATCAAGGCCTTGGAGGTGGAGTATGGGGAAGTGATGGTGAAGCTGGACAAGATCATCCAACAGTTGACAGAGCTGGACATGTAGGTAGTCTGGTAGTCTGTAGTAGTCCGCCGCTCTTTGCTTGTCATGTACATAGTCTGTATAATGTTTCGCAAGGTCCGGTCTTCAATAAAACAAAAAGAAAAAGGAAAGAAATAAGAGGGACTAATGTGTTAAGGAAGGAAACTAAGTAGGTAAAAGAAAAAGAGTGGGAAAACTGATGCAGGTTGCCACTTGACTTGTCTTCCTCAGTCTTCTATCAGCTTCTATGCCTATCGGTTTTACCTCAGTGGTATTTGGTGAGAATAGTCTATGATAAGTAAGGTGCACAGTGTCCCAGGGTGCATTAGAAATGAAAGGTTATAGTCCAAGTGTATATATGTAGAACACATGAGAAGATAAGAGAGGAACTTTTGTTTTGTTCTTTTTGTTTTTCTGATGTTTTTCTGAGTGTTTTGTTTAAACAGACTATGTATAGGGGAATGTCTGTGGTGGAGGCTTTTTTAATAGGAGACAAGGAAATGGAGATCACTAGACTAATCCTGGGGTAGAAACTCGGCCATAGTATGAGAGGGGAAAGGATGCTAGTCCAAGTCATAGGACTCCAGCTCTTCTTCGATGGACTCATCAACATGTTCTTCTGCCATTCTATCAAGGTCCTCGTCGGTGATTCCTATTAGGTCAGTTGCATGAATGAAAGAAAAGAGACGGGGATAGTAGGGGATAAGACGGAACGTGGCATAATGTAGCCAGGAGACTGCCCTGTCCAACTCTGCTAGGAGGTACGAGCCTCCGGTAGTCTGATGAAGGACCACTATCAGGCTGAGGTATCAGGGCTTGGTCTTCCAGTTTAGCCCCTTTTCGATGTGGGTGTTTCAGACTAAGACAAAACTTCCCACATGAAAGTCAAAGTCTTTGATTCGGTTCTTGAAAGTGACCTCAAAGTGCTTAATAGACTCAAAACATGCCTTGAGGACATGCCCCCAAATGGATTCCAAGTCCTCCTGCCATTTTTGTAGCTGGTGGACATGCCAAGCTGTCAGTTTGGATGAGGAGAGGAGATCAGTATCTGAAAGGGGAACGAGGAATGTTGCCTCAGCAATGTCAAAGGGGAATAGGAGTTCTATGCTATGCACCATGAAATAAGGGGACAGACTGGTAGACCATTGTATAGTTATGCATTCAGCCCAAAAGACTGAGAGAGTGGTGGTATGCCAGCGAGACTCCCCCCTGGGGTTACTTTTGATGATGGCCTCCTAGATATCATGGTGATGTCATTTGACCACACCATTCACCTGAGAGTTATAGGAGGAGATGTGGATATGCCGAATCTTGTATCAGGTGGCTAGGATATTCAAGGCCTGAATAAAAGCAAGACCGTTGTCAGTGATGATCTTGGCCAGGGAGCCCCATTGACAGAGGATATCCTCAAAAATAAAGGAGGTGAGGGCGGTGCCATTTTCCAAATGCAGCAGCCACCACTTGGGGTAGGAGGTCAGGGCACAGCAGGCCTGAATGATGTACTAGTAGCTGGCAGACTGGGGCATCACCATTGTGTCAAGGTGGACCTTCTGAAACAGGCCACTGACTATTGGGATGGTCAAGGGGATGTGGAAGTGGCAGGATTGGCGGATCTGGTATTCGTGACAAGTGCAGACAAACCACTTGACATTGTTGACAAGCATTGGCCACCAGAAGTGGAGGAGCAAGCAGATTCAGACTGTGAAGGCACCTTTGTGTCCAAGGTTATTGTGAGCTTCTTTAATAAATCCATACTGCTGGGGCTCCGGTATCACTAACTGGTGACAGCTGTGGGGTTCCCATTGCCATAGGAAGCCATGAAGAATAAAGAACTTGATTGCCAAGTTAACAAACCACTGGAATTCTATGTTAGAAAAATCAGTGGAATGCTCTTGTGTTTGAAGAAAGTCACAGATCAAGCGAATCTGAACTTCCTTGGCAATGGCCTTAGTAGACTGAGAGATAGTAGGAGTGACCAGTGGAACATCCAGATCAACAGAAGAAGAGAAAACGGAAGCATAAGTAAGGGGAAAGCCATAAGTAGGGGCTAATAGGGGGAAAATGTAGTCCAATGAAGGTAAGAGGAAAGGAGAGTGATAGGGAGGCCGTGAGAGGGTATGTATAGATGCAGGGGTATTAGAGTATGGTAAGGTCTGGTCGTTGAGTAATGTAATGCAAAAAGAATAAAAATTGTTCATTCAATCCTCAAAATTGTCCTCCTTAGATGGATCATTAGGGGAGGAGGGACAACAAGATAGTCCGTCAGAACTGGCATGCCTAGCGCAGGAATGTGATGAAGCTTGAAATGAAACAAAAGAATACTGGCAATCCACTGATTAATTGATGCATTCAGCTGTAATTCCAGGTTATTTATCATATCCTTCATGTACTTCGTGTCCATTTCAATGACAAGGTTAGTCACTTCAAAAATGAAAACATGGACTACCCTGAGTGCCTGGAACAGACTGTACAGCTTGAGCTTAGTCTGGGAGTACCAGCTCTCAACACTCATGAGGCTGATAGACCCAAAGCAGTTTGGATAGTACTTGCCATTTTCACCCTCCTGGGATAGAATAAAACCGATATTGATGATCAAGATGTCCATGGCAAGGACCACCTCTCAGCTGGACTTGTAGTTCAAGCGGTAGAGCACGGGGGACTTAATGATCTCATTCTTCAGATGAGTCATTGCATCACACTGGGCACCTTCCCATTTGAAAGGGACATCTTTCCTTGTAAGGCTGACGAGCAGTGTGGTGATTGCAGCGAAGTTCCAGATGAATATACATACCACTTTGCAAGTTCCGAGGAACTCACAGACTTGCATGAGGTTCTCACACTCCAGCCAATCCCTTATCTTCTGGATCTTAGCCTCATGCAAAACACACCCTTTGAAGGTGTACTTGTGCCCGACTATGATTGCTGACAGTGCTGCTAGGATGAACTTCTTGGTGGAGACCATGACATTAACATTCTTGAAGCATTGAAGAATCCTATTAATGACGATGAGGTGTTTCCAAATAAATAACCTGATGCCAGGGTTCTTGGGAATTGTCTCATAAGACCCATCTAGTCTTTGGTACCAGGTGGTCTCGGTCTTGACCAGCACATCATTGATGAACGGTTTAGTGTGGTTAGGGATTTCATCCTGCAGAATAAAGGACATATCCACTTGGTATTCCTGGACAGCATTAGTGTGACCCATCGGAAGAGTAGTAAGACAATGGGGGCCAAGTGTACTATTGAAGGTAGTTATGTTGTGGGACTCGACATGAAGTGGGCACTGGTCATATCTGGTGAACAAGTCCATCATACCATAGATCACATATCTGTTGAATGACTTGGCAAAATGTTTCACAAACAGAGGGGCAGACGAGTCTCAAATGGTGATGGTGTTGAGCAGCTGGAGGTTGTGAATGAGCCAGAGTGTCTTACTGTCCTGCTTGAGCACGCAGAACCAGTGGAATCAGTAGGCTGTGGCAGATAACTCGTATATACCAGAGGCAATATGGTCTTTGATGATCTGGATGGCCTGGTCCCATGAGAATGGGGGGACTGGGATGTTGAAGAGTACCCAGGGCATATGAGACATGGTTGGTATCTTCACTAGCAGGAAATACCACTCATCTAGACAACCCTACTCTGTTGGAATCCAAGTGAAGGCCTTCTCATGCATGCAAACTATCCACCAGACTAGCTTGGGTTCCTCCAGCTACAACTAATTGGTGGGGTTGAGGTCCAGGATGTTGGCTTGTTCCTGTGTGAAATGCAAGCTGGGGGTGAAGTCAAGGGGGTGCATAGGTAATGGAAGAAGTCTGGCTAATAGGTTGTCAGGTAATCGGTGGAGTACCCAGTACTCCTCCTCAAGAGGAGTCAGGACCAACTGAACCTTCTTGGCCACTGGCTTGTGTTAGAATAAATGTTTATTCCTATTGCATCATCTCGCTACTCATCCTTACTAGCATTTGTACGCACATACATAGATTCCATTCAGCACGCATACACTCAACTTCATCCAGACATTCTTACATATGTAATCACCTAGTATACACGCACCGAGTCTTTCTCATCTTTCCCTCAGCGTTCCATCACACATTGTGATGATCGCTGAGGTATGTCTACACATACATTCATTCATACTCATGTAGCTCATTCAGTCTACCTAGCTATCTCTAGGCTAGGTAATATTAGCATTCCATCACATATTGTGACGATCGCTGAGCTATCTCTGGGCTAGCTCGTACAGCTTATGAGCCCTGAGCTCTCCTAGGGTAGAACTTAGATCCACACAAGCACAGCAACTCTCAGAAGCTCATTAAGCATCATTGAAGATCAGCTCACCCCAGATCCCCTTTGGTTGGCTCAAGTTTCCATTTCGTTAGGAACATGAGCAAATACGACTATATATGTGCATTGACCGGTGCGGACAATTATCCCCAATGGTGCAGACAGATGACATTGGCCCTCCATGGTGAATGACTCTGGCCACATTGTAGCAGTGGTTCCAACCTGGTAGATATAGCAGACTTTGCAAGCACTGTACCAAAGCCACTGAATCCATTGGTCATGACAGATGCCGAAAGGGAGAAAATCCTGGATTGGATGGCCAAGGATGCTCAGACTAAGATGTTGATTGACAGAAAGATATCTCCCATCATTGTCAGTCTTTTCAGTGACTCACAGACCGCTCGAGAGCAATGGAATCTAATCTCGCAACACTACTCCCGGAATGACCTATTATCCCAATACAAACTTCGTGCACGTGTCTGCTCTGAAAAACTCAAAGATGTGGATGATGCAACACGTTATATTGGTGTTTTCGAGGACGCTCGTCGCTGCTTTCTCAGTATGGGGGTAACATACACAAACGAAGAATCAATCTTCAATCTCTTGCAGGGTCTTCCCACCGGAGTTGAATGGGAGATTTTCCATGAATTAACGTTGGGCAAACTCGCCGCCTCCACACCTTCATCTTCCTCTACTTCCACCTCATCTGCACTCACTGGCTCAGGCTTTACCTTTGCTGATGCCTCCAAGTTGCTCAATGAAAAGGCCAATGCCATTATTGGGAGGTGCAAGCTTGCAGGTCCAGGTTCTGAGTATACAAATGCCACTGTCAGCGGAGCGAAGAGTGCGGAAAAGGTGAACCCAGCCACTGGACTACAGATTCACAGGAACAATTCTGAGGGCATTAAATGTACCAATGGGATTTGCATTGGCAAACCACGAGCAGAAACTCACAATCAGGCTCACTGCTATTGGCCTGGGGGTGGAATGGAAGACAAAGTGCCTGCTTGGATTCGCAATAGGCCAAAGGATGTAAGATCCGAGACCGCAGCGATAGCTCAGGTTCCAACATCACTCATGACAGCACATAGACGCGACTTGTCATGTGCTGCCATCACGGAACTAGACAATAACATCTCCAAACTGGCTTGCCTTGCCACACCTCACACTTTCGCTACAATTCTCGACTCAGGCACAACATCTCATCTTATCAAGGACAGGGGGTACTTCCTTGACTTCACTCAGGAAGACTGTCTGCCAGTCAAGACTGCGAATTAGGGCAAGTTGATGACCACGGGCAGGGGCACCTGCATCATGGAACTGTCTCTTGGGGGATCGCTGCACCGAGTGGTGCTTAAGGACTGCTTACATGCGCCAGGTGTGCTACTCAACCTCCTGTCGGTTGGATGAATGCTCCAGAAGGGGTGGAACTGTGACTTCAGGGGATCGGCCACGTCAGGACCTCATTGTTGGCTCTCATACAGGGGCGATATTTTAGAAACCATGCCTCTATCTGGCAATTTGTGTTACCTCGAGACACATTTCCTTCATTTGGATAAGGTGAATTCAGGGGCGCTGATATACAAGGAGATTTGTGCCTTGACAACAGCCAAAGCCGTGGCCTTCGCGAAGGTTCCTGTGACCTGGGACACATGGCACGCTTGCATGGGGCACCCAAGGGGGGATTTCATCAAATGCCTTCCCGTCATCGCCACTGGTGTGACTGTGGAAACAAACCGTCCTCTTGGGCGCTGTGAGGCTTGTATTATGTCCAAACATCCCTACCGTCCGTATCCACCTTCACAATCCCCTTGTGCATCTCACATGCTCAATCTTGTCCACTCTGACCTCTGTGGACCATTCCCAGTCAGGACTTCCCATGGGAAGCTGTATTTCATTGTCTTCCTGGATGATTACTCTCATCTCATCAATGTTCAGCTTCTGGCCTCCAAGAATCAGGCATTGAGGCTTGGAGAATTGTACGTGCTCTCTGGGAGAATCATGCTGAACGCTGGGTCAAGGTCTTTTGGTCGGACAATGGTGGGGAATTCGTCAGCGCAGCCTTTACAGCTGCCCTACAGGAAGCCAGGATTGAGCGGTAACTCTCCTCCCCTTACCCTCATCAGCAGAATGGCAAAGCAGAACAGGCCATATGCACTCTCCAGGGCCATGCGCTCGCCATGTTAGAAGCTGCAAAGCTTCCACCCAATCTTTGGGGGGAGGCTGTCCTGACTGCTGCATACTTGTGGAATTGCACTGAGTTGGCCTTGCTGCCACCAGGGATTACACCATTTGAAGTGGTCAATGGCCGAAAACCTGATCTTTCACACTTGCGAATCTTTGGATCTTGTTGCTGGGCACACATTCTGGCAGAACTTCAAACGAAGTTTGGGGCCCAGTCTCGTCGTGCGCTATTCATGGGGTATCCGGATGGCACGAAGGGCTATCATGTCAGGGATTTGTCCAGTGGGGCTTTCTTTGTTGCTCGAGACATCGAGTTTAATGAGGGTTCACTGAGTGACTCTGACTCTGACTCTGACTCTAATGGTGCCTTGACCTGTCCTACCCCTGCTCCTACCGGAACACCACCCTCACTCAAGAATGACCTCGATTCGTCTGACACTCCTCCAGACTTACCTACCAACACTCTTCCTCGCAGGTCCTCTCGTGTGCAGCGACAGACTGAAACGGGGGCTGCTTGGGCCTCTCAACTTGCTGCCACATGAGCTCATCTCACCGCACTCCAGGACCGTCGTGCCGCAGTTGCTGGAGGTGCTTCAGGTGAGGGAGTACCATTGGAGGACATGGATGCCCAGGGACCCGTTGAACCTAATGAGGACATACCTGAGGCTGTGGCCAACATTGTCATCGAGGAGCAGGCCCATATCACAATTCGCAGCGACAGGTGCCGTGATCTGCTCAGTCCAGGCTATAACATGGCCCTGCCCCCAGCCACCTACGATGAGGCTGTCCAGCGCCCCAATGCTGACAAGTGGCTGGTGGCCATGTGCATGGAACTCCAAACCATGAAGGACATGGGTGTGTATAAGGTCACGAAGCTTCCTGAGGGATGCAAGGCTATTGGTTGCTGCTGGGTTCTTGAGTTCGAGGACAACAAGGGTGGATCCAATTATAAAGCCCGTCTCATTGCTCAGGGCTTCTCGCAGGTCCCGGGAGTTGATTACGGTGCCACCTTTGCTCTGGTTATTAAGCCAGCCTCCGTGTGTCTGCTCACTGCCCTTGCCTGTATTCACGACTGGGAAATCGACACCTTTGATTCCAAGCGAGCTTTTCTTTGGGGGGTCCTCAAGGAGGAGGTCTACATGCGTCAGCCAAAGGGCTTTGAGGACGGTGACTGGAGGGTCTTCATCTGGTTGATGCTATGCTCTATCTATGGGCTCAAGCAGTCAGCACTCAAATGGTACGAGCAGGTCCGTGCAGTGATGGCGGATTTGGATTTCCTTTACTGTGAGTCAGATCATGCCCTGTTTTACTACGACAGGATGGACATGGTGACTGCAAAGGTTTGCACTCACTGTCTCATTGAGTGGCACGTCGACGATGGCATGGCGGTCTCCAATTCGAGGCCATTTCTTGAGCGGGTCAAGCATCGCATTGCAGAGCGGTTTGGTATCAAGGACCTAGGCCCGGTTGCCAAGTACCTCAGGGTTCAGTTCGAGCGGGATCGTGCAGCTTGCAAGATTTGGATACACCAGTCTGAATACATTGTGTTCCTCTTGCATGAGTACGGCTTGTCCAACTGGAACCCAGTTAATCTCCCTGCAGACCCCAGCGCTCATCATTCCATCGTTCCCGACCTTCACTCAGCTTACCTTAAGTTGATTGGCAAGTTCATTTACCTCTCTGTGAACACCCGCCCTGACATATCATACATTGTCAATGCATTGGCACAACACAATGCAAGTCCAGAGCCTCGTCACTATGCGGTTGCAAAGCAAGTTTTGCGTTACTTTGCTGGGACCATGGACCTTTGTCTGGACTATGCACTGGATGGAGGCGATCAGGGTTTGCATGCTTACGCTGATGCAAGCTGGGCTAATGAGACAGGCCATCGCTCACTCACTGGCTATGCATGGTATTATGCTGGCAGCCTCATCTCCCATGTTTCAAAGAAGCAAATGACGGTGGTCCTTTCCTCCACCGAGGCAGAGTACATGGCTGCCACACATGTTACTCAAGAGGGCTTGGCTTGGCTCTCTCTTCACCGAGCTCACCATTCCATTCACTTCCCCCATCCCTGTCTACTTAGACAACTCGGGCACGATTGCCCTGTCAGCAGTGGCAAAATTCCATCAGCACTCCAAGCACATTGATATCCATTTTCATTTCATTCACTTGCATGTTGACAATGGTCTGTTCATTTTACTTTGGATCCCTTCTCATTGCAACATTGCGGACGTCCTCACAAAGGTCCTCCCATGGCCTGTCTTTAAGAAGTTTCCCACTGCGCTTGGACTCGTAGCTCCTTGAGGGAGTATGTTAGAATAAATGTTTATTCCTATTGCATCATCTCGCTACTCATCCTTACTAGCATTCATACACATGTATATAGATTCCATTCAGCACGCATACACTCAACTTCATCCAGACATTCTTACATATGTAATCGCCTAGTATACACGCACCGAGTCTTTCTCATCTTTCCCTCAGCGTTTCATCACACATTGTGACGATTGCTGAGGTACATCTATGCATACATTCATCCATACTCATGTAGCTCATTCAGTCTACCTAGTTATTTCTGGACTAGGTAATATTAGCATTCCATCACACATTGTGATGATCGCTGAGCTATCTCTGGGCTAGCTCGTATAGCTTGTAAGCCAAGGAACAGGACATAGTATAAAAAGAATAAGTTGCCTTGAATGTGGCCAAGTGGGCAGGCATCAAAGCAGACTGGATAGAAGAGAGGAAATTGTAAGAAGGAGATGGGGTTTGATGAGATAAGTCTAGCTATAGGAATGTAGTCCAGAAGGGAGAAAACCGAGCGTGATAGATAAATTGCGAAGTGGAAACAGTACTTGGCAACTCTCCCCAATCTTTCAGCAATCATCATAGTCTAAAAACCCACTGTTATGATAGACCAGTGACTCAAACAAAATAGTCTGTGCTGGCAATGCAGGCATCCTTCTGTCCAAGCGCAGGTGGGTAGCTTGTATACTTTCTCTAAATTGGGGTCTCAGAGTGTAATTGCTTGAGAGCTGTCAGGGGAGTCTTTGGTAGCAGTGCTCATGATACAGTGGAAGGGACAACTGAGAAGGAGATCAAAGTTTGTGTGTGGTATTACTTGTACCTGGAGGGAGATTTTGCCAGCACCGAAGTTGAGCCAAAGTTTCTTGACAACTCATATGGTCCGACCTGACCGGTAGACCAAGGTCTTTCCATACCCGTTTGGGCATGGTGACTATCTTGGAGCCTGAGTCAAGAACTCTGAGGATTAACCGACCAGTACTGATGACCTTGGCTTCAAGTGCCCAAAGCAGTACTGAATGGTGGGCAACAATCTGTTCATCATCGCTACGGAGGATGCTCTCACCAAATACACGTTCTACTACACTGGGGTCATGTCCGGCGAGCTCATTCACCTGGACGGAGTTAGCAGATACCGGTATATGCTTAGCCATTGACAGGTCCTTAAGCTGTCAATGGATGTCTGGCACAACTGCAATGAGTTTCCAGATTGGGACTGGTACTGTGGTTGCAAGGACCTGGTCCAGGAGACACTTTGGGGCAGTCTCATCTTCAAGGGGAAATGAGTACCTGAATTGGCCCGTTGGGACAAGGAAGGATAATGGGTTAGTGATGTCTATGTGGGGGGGAATAATACTAGAGGAGGATGTCAGTGTTGGTGTCGAAGGTTGAGGTGCCAAAGATGTTGAGAAGCCCAGGGTCCAAGACCATGAAGCATCAACTGCTGGGAAGATGAGTTCTTTTGAGACAGAGGCAGCCTAGGGACCAGGGTGGCTGGTCTTTCAAGACAGCATCTCCACTCCATTGAAGTGAATACACTTTCCCTTGTCTTTCTTGTCTGATTGGAAGTTGGCCCAGGCATTGGCAAGGTATTCCTGGAAGTCAGGGTTGGAAAGCGTGGAGTTTGGGGCATTGTTCCAGTCTTTGGAAACTGGGGTCAAGAAAACCAATGGTTCAATGTCTAAGATAGCATCAGCAGGACTTGTTGGTGACCGACAGGATACCAGTGATGACAACAGAGGGGGTAGAAGTAGGTCCAGGAGCTGGCAGGCGATCTAAGCACTCACACAGGCAGCGAGTACCAAATATACGCAGGATGTGCTTTCCATCAAGCATGTACAACTGACAGTTGGTGACATGACTAGCTTTGTCCAACTGAATGTAGCCATCCACTAGAGGACAACTACCCATGAAATGGGCTGGGTCTGTGCAAAATACACAGCTTTTTGGGGCCATGCGCTACATACTTACCTTCTCCTGCTTGATAGCCAGAGCAGTGATCAGTGTTGCGGAGTATGGATATACTGGTGCTGGAGGTGCCATTGCCCAGGCAGGGTAGTAAGGCTGAGCCAGGGGTAAGGCAGTAGCCGTGGCAAGGGGACAGAGTGTGGAGCTGGTGAGGAGGAATTGCATTGCCTTGAGTGTGTTAGTGATTGGATATGGGTTGGAAGGGTGGTGGGTGGTCTTCATGATAAGGAGGCACTGGTGGACTTGGTTCTCGAGATTGGCAGGCAGGCTGGTCATGAATAGCATGTCTTGGTGTAAAACAGACAGTCAGTGTAGGGTGTGTCAAACCCCAAAAGAAGCTAGGTAAAACTAGCAAAAACACAGGGTGGTGCGAGATAAGACTCGTCCCAAGGGGCCTGAGGTACATAGGTTAGTAGTGAGAAGGGTGTGTGAAGACTTTCCCGCGGACAAGACAACAAATCTGGATGAATCCGGTCGAAACGTAGGAATCTGGACAGACAAAGTAGGTTTCCAGTCAAGAACGAGGACTGGATATGAGCAGGAAAGATGATGAAGTTTTGGAGGAGGTCGGGGAAAGACTTATGTAGAATCGTAAGATGGAGCTGGAAAGAAGGTACTGCATTCCCGCAAAGGGTACAGATTTTATAGTCTGGGCAACACCCAAGACTTAGTACATATAAGGTAACTATGAAAGGTGCGATCAAAGGCTGTGAAGAAAATAATCTTTGCTGTCACAGGTAACAATGTCACATAGAAAGAAACAAGAAACCATATGCAAGGGTACAAATCGTCCTGTAGTCACGTACAATGACCCTTCAATGGAATGAAGTGAAAATGGTCTAGAGCAGTCCGGATGGAAGTAAGTGCCACCAGTGATCGGATGTACAAATAGGGAAATGGGATGAAGTAGGGATGACATATGAAAACGGATAGAACTTATTACATCATGTTAGTCATCGACCGGCCGTGCCTGGATTGGGATGGATGATTGGAAAGAATGGAATGGAAGGCGGAAACGTACTTGCAAAGGTTGGGTCCACTTGGATGGACATGGGGTAGGACAGGAACATTGCTGGACACATTGGACAATCTAGAGGCTGCTGGAAAGGGGGAAAAACTCTGTATACAGATGTAGGGAGCCTCCGGCTCCTACATCCCCGGGGTACTTCGATTCTGACTGTCCCCAGTCAGTCACATGACCTTGTTGACTGCTGAGTTTGAAAACTGTGGACAATAGCACAAGTTCGCATCAAACACGGTCATTTACCAACCCGTTCACCCCTCATAATTCCTCCCCACATCTTTTCTTCGTTCACTTCCATGTCTCTCACCCCTTTTGAAGACATCATCGCGCTCGGCAAGGCTCCCTCAGCTGACCCTGCCAAAGCAGACGCCATCAAGGAAGTCGCAGAATTGAAGATCCAGCTGGACGGGATGTCGTGGTCAGTCCCCGATGATCAAGACGACTTAGTGGATGATCAGGAAATATGGTGTGCAAGATGGCAGAAGCTCTTGGTAAGTCCCTTTTTCGGTCGCAGTATCCAGGTTCTAATGACAGATGCAGAGTCAGGTCCACGTGTCATTCCAACGCGCACAGGAATATGGCATGGACACTGCCCTCGAGGCAGACCTCCTCTCCCACATGCAAGAGACGAACGTGCTCTCACGTTGGTGACTGGGCGCAGTGGCAATCCGGAAGCGACATGAAGAGGAATGTGCAGAAACGGCGGCACGAGCTGCAAAGGCGGCTCTTGCTTGGATGGCAAAGGCAGCAGGCTCGGGCAAGCAGGAGCTGATTCCCAAGGCAGAGCAGGTGATTGGGTCAAAGGTATCTGGCCCGGTTCAAGAGTCGACCGACGAGCTGCCCACGACTGAGTCACCCAGCGAGGAGCAAGACTCGGTCTCCAGTGCAGGCCAGAAGTGGAAGGTAAGTAGGATGTTTTTGTGTAATAGACTAGGAGCTGACGCCATATAGCGTGTCTCCCACTAGGTGGTAGTGGATGAGGAAGAGGATGAAGAGGAGGTTGTTGTCGAAGTTGTGGCCCCGAAGCCGTCGAAGACGCAAGTCAGCTCGAAGATGGTGACACACAATTCTCCGTGTGAGCCATGCCAATGAGGCAGACGGGTATGTACCAGGTTGCTGGGTCACACCTGTGAGTCGTGCATCTGGCTGAAGACGAAGTGCAGGAAGTCCAAGGGAAAGGCAGGAAGGGTGAAGAAGGACACAGCTCTTGTTGCAGATCCAAAGGCAAAGGGGAAGGAGAAGGTCTGTCCACGGCCAGGTAAGAGTTCGGTTTCCAAACCCATAAGTATCTTCTAATCTGCTCTTCAGTCTGTAATAATGCCTACATGGTGATTCCTGTGCATAAGGCACCGGTCACCTCATTTTCCCGAGTAGAAGCCAATGTATCCAACTTCTTCAGGTTCTCTCCGTCGCTCAAGCCCGACTTCGACCATGAGGATGACGATGTGATGCCCCGCAAGAAGGCAAAACTGTCGGACCTGGCCCTGCACACAGCCGTCAAAACTATGAAGCTGGCGTTGCTCTCCATGAGGACCAAGATGCACGGAATGCTTGGGTTCCTAACCAAGCTACAAGCCCATGTGAAGGTAGCTGAGACCTACATCGGTTCACAACAACTGGAGATAAAGGAGATGGAGGCACTTCTGGAGGAGCTTTAACGGTGCCATCGCCTTGTTGTACATAGTGTAACCCGTAGCATACTTGTATCTTGTCCAAGTCCCAATCGTATCCGTGTCCGTGTTTGCATCCGTGTCTGTGTCCGAGTGTGACCCCTAAGTAAAAGTAAAGAGGTAATATAAGAAGGTGATAACGGCGGGAAGGAAATAGAAATAAGGGTGGAAACGACACCGGGTTGCGAGATCGTACTCAGCTTGTCTTCTTTGAACATCTATTGCATCTATTCTTGCACAGACACCCAAGGTCTATACTGGATCGCACCAGGATGTTAGAAAGAAAAGCCAGTAACAATATGTGCACACCTCGTTGTGCATTAGAATACAAATGTCTACGTGGTAAGTTCGTCAAGACATTGATGGAGAAAGGGAGATGGATATGTTTTTGTCATTTTGTCGTTTTGTCTGTTTTTCTTTTTAGTTTGATGAGAAAATGGAGATGATGTACTTCTATTCGTCTATGCATGGGATAATTGGAGAGTGAGGTGTCACTGGACTCATACTGGGGTGAAACAAAGGGCTCCGGCCGAAACCCAGGATGGAATGAATATGAACAGATAAAGTGAAATAGGATCGTCTGGGCTTTTGTTACACTAGTCGTTTTGGACTGCGTCGCCTGCACCTTCCTCATACTCAACATCTTCCTCAGCATCGTGGTCGTCTAGCTCCTTGTCATCCAATCTGGTTAGTTTTGTGACCAGGATGGCGATCTTTACTCTTGGAAAGTACGGCAGCAATCGAAAGACTGCATATCTGAGCCTTGAGATCAACCTGTCCAACTCCGCCAGCAGGTATGAACCCCCGGTAGTCCTTTGAAGAACCACCATTGGGTCCAGGTACCTCAGCTTTGTTTTCTGGTTCAACTCCTTCTCGACCTGAGCATTCTGGACCAAGACAAGACTCCCTGGCTGGAAGTTGTGGTCTCGGATCCGGTTCTTGAACTGTGCCTCAAAGTGTTTGATGGACGCAAATCGCGACAGGAGTACTCTTTCCCGGATAGTATCTATATCTTCTACCCATTTTTGAAGTTGGCAGGCACACCTAGAGATTAGATCAGATCTGGATGTACGGTCAGTGGTCGGAGCAGGAACAAGAAAGGTTGCCTCTGCTAGGTCAAATGGGAATAGAGGCTCGATGCCATGCACCATAAAATACGGTGAAAGTCTGGTAGACTTTAGAATAGTTACCTGTTCTGCCCAGAAAACAGAGTGAGCTGCGGATGACCAGCGAGCCTCTCCCTCCTGGGTACTTTTGACGATGGCCTCCCGGACATCGAAGTGATGCTGTTCAACCACGCCATTTGCCTGGGAGTTGTAGGGAGAGATCTGGATGTGTCGGATGCCGTACCAGTTGGCGAGGATATTGAGAGCCTGTATATATGCCGGACCATTGTCAGTAACAAGCTCGGAAACAGCTCCCCATCGGCAGAGAATGTCCTTGAAAATGAAAGATGTGAGCATGGATGTGTTCTCGGATCGCAACATCTGCCACTCCAGATAAATGGTAAGGGCACACCGGGCTTGGACAATGAAATGGTAGCCACCGGATTGCAGCATTACCATAGTATCGATGTGTGCCTTGTGGAACAAACCTTCTACAACTGGCACAGTCAGCAGAATGTGCAGCTTCTTCGTCAGCCGAATCTGACACTCATGGCAAGTTTTGGTGTACCACTTGACATCATCGACCAACATTGGCCACCAAAAATGTAGCAGTAGGCGAGTGTGGACAGAGAACACACCCTTGTGACTGAGGTCATCATGCGCCTCTTGGATGAGTCCGTATTGACGCCCTACTGGGACAACGAGCTGATGACGTCTGTGTGGTTCCCGATGGTACAAGTATCCATTGAGGAGGAAGAAGTGGGTGGCAGCATTGACGAAGGAGGTAAACTCCGGATCTGTAAGGTCAGAGGGGCAAACATGGGAATCGAGAAACTCTCAAATCCGGTCGACCCGGGCATCTTTAGCGACTGCCTTTGGCGAAGGCGGTAGCTCCAGGTCGCCATCATTGGGTTCAGGTGTGGAGAGGAAAATGGAAACACAACGGGTAGGCAAAGGGCGGTGGGAGTACCTAGAGACGTTAGTGGATCCGCTGGGCAGAGACAGTTGGTTGTTGAGTAAGGAAATAGAGAAAGAATAAGCACTGTTGAGCCAATCCTCAAAATCATTCGTCTTGGGGAGGTCATTCTCGGATGGCAATCGACATTTGAGTCCATCTGCTCCGGTGTGATTGGTAGTAGGGATGTGAATGGGACGGAAATTGAATAACAGGATACCCACAATCCTGCGATTGATTGTCGCTGTCTTCTTTCCAGACAAGACGATGAAGAATCAACCAAAATAGGTGATCCCTGAAACAACCCTAGAGCGTAGCTCCCTTAGGTTGCCAAAAGATAGCCGTAGACTTGAAGCGAGATGAGAAGAGGCTTGTCAGGCCAATAGAGTCCTTCTTATAGTGCTTTAGGGGAAACACCAAGAGAACTAGACTGGAGTTCTCTGGCGCTGGCATCAAGCCTTAAGTACCTACTAGAGGTATGTACATGTTGTGACCGTATCTAACAATCCGGAAACAAAAGGAGAAAAGGGCATATGGTGAAACGGAAGTGAAGCGCATGAAGCCAACATGCAGTGTGGCAGAATGGAAGAGAAGCGTAACACAAGTGAAATGCGTGTATCAAGGAATGGAATAGAAGCATGATCAAACACTTCTGTGAAATGGTGAAATATAAGAAGAGACGGAGATGAGACATAATGTGAAATGGGAAAGATGAAAAGTCTTATGCGTGGAATGGAGTGAAGGAGGTGAGACAACTATGATGCACAAGATAAGGGCAGATGGGATCGAGATAAGATATAAGATAAGATTGTCTGTTGTTAGCATAGAAAACGTTAAGTCCAACGAACATAGGGGTATAGGAATATATCACTCATAACAATCCCCAGACAACGTGTCTTGTCTCCATGGGCTAGAACACTTTGCTCAAGGGAAGTACAAGAAGTGTACCCTTGGTGGAGTTAGAGGTAGTGGATATGATTCTGAGTAGGAGGGGGAATTCTAGTGTACCAGGAGCCATGGTTTGTTCGCCAATCCTCCACATAAGTTTACAGATTGGTTGTTAAAGATGGTTTCAGCTAATGGTCTGGTTAGTAAAGGTGATCCTAGGTGTATTACGCACCTAATAAGCTCAAGATAATGGCAATGGGTTGCCTAGTAACTGTGGAAACTTGTACTTGGATAATACTAAGGTGGGCGATTTAGGAACTTGGCCTAGGTTTCACCTAATGCTAATGATTTGTGTGCAGGGAACTTCTGGGAATATTGCGTCCAGAAGGGGTGCTTAGGTAAGAAGAGGGTCATGTTAGGTTGTTTAGTCACTCAGCTGATTATACCAAATGTGGTCTTGTTGTGTACTAAGAGCTATGTACAATTTAAAGGCCAAAGTGTAGATTTAGACTAATCCCTTAGGATAGTAAGTCTAAGTGAGATAGGGGTAGGAGTCCTGTAGGTAGGTCATCCTAATGAGCCCTAGCAGAGGTTTGCTTAGGAGATGGTTGATAATTGACTTGACGGTGCACTTAGTAGACACAGAAGGGTTATTATAACTCAATTTTATTGTCTCAACTAAAGAGTAGGCAAGTTTGGCTCAGAGAGGCGAAGTGTAGCCCTTATCTGGTACTACAGGATGCTTAGGTTGCTTACTAATAGGGACCAGATGCCTTTTGTTGCCCAAAAAGGGGTTTCTCCCAAAAGGATAGTCTTAAAAACTTGTCCTTTGTTTAGGTACAAGTTCTAATAGCCTAGTAGTAGATCTAAACTCCTATTTACTTCGCTTTGGGGTACCCTGCCTTATTAGGTCTTATTAGGTTTCCCAGAGGATCTCTTATCAGATGAGATTATCTGAGATAGAAGATGAGATTCTCTGTAGGCCAAAATGCTCCCCTTTATATACATAAATACAGGAGGCTGTGCTAGCCAATCAGAAGGCTTGGTGGCTTATAAATTAAGGCACAATCGCTTACTAATGCCAGGCACAAGCTGTCAAAACCAGGCATGCTAAGGGAAAACACTTTGAGCAAAAGTGTCCAAATTTGGGGTGCTCTGCCAAAGAGGCTGGCTATGCTGTGCAGGGCTGTACAGACTAATGGGGACAAGGTCACATGGTAGCTAGGGGTCACATCATCACTTCGTCTCACTGGCACTTAGCTAAGTAATCAGATAAATAAAGAGAAATCAAAGAAATAGTATGCTATGTACATATTTGCAAGTGTAAGGGTATGACTAGAGAGATTAATGAATATCTCAATAACCAGTAGGTGGAAAAATCTGGAAAAATAGGGGTATATAGGTCATGATAGGGGCTATCATTTCCTATGGTATCAAAGGGTATTGTCCACAGGGAGCTGTGGAAATTCTGTTTCTTGAGTGACTGCTTTGCTATGTCCATGCATAAAACTAGTTTCGTGCAGGTCATCGTGTTTGGCTGGAGGTTGGGATTATTGATCATCCCCTTTACATACTTGGCGTCCATTTCCACTGTCAAATTAGCAACCCCAAAGATAAAAATCTGGACGGCCCAGAGAGCCCGGAATAACCTGTAGAGCTCAAGCTTGGCTTGGGAATACTGGCTCTCAACATCGGTTAGGGTTAATGATCCAAAAAAATTCAGATATCATTTCCCATCGTCTCCCTCCTGTGACAGAATATACCCGACTGCGATCAGGGAGGTATCGACAGCCAGAATCACTTCCCGTCCGGATTCATAATCCAAATGTTGCAGTGCAGGGGAGAGGCAGATTGCATCCTTGAGACGCTGCATTGCCACTCTATGTGGCTCCTCCCATCCGAATGGAATGCCTTTCCAGGTCAAATTGACCAACAGCCGAGCAATAGACACAAAATCCTTAATGAAAATCTGGAGAACTCCACACACACCTAGGAATCCGCGTACTTGGGTGATGTTCTGGCACTTTGACCAGTCGCAGATTTTGTCCACCTTCTTGTTGTGAGGGATGCGACCGTTAAAGGTACACTTGTGGCTGACAATGGTAGCATCCGGTGTGGTGAGGACAAACTTCTTGGCAGACATGGTGACGTTAACGAGTTTCAACCGTTGAAGTATCTGGTGGACATTCTGTAGGTGCTCCCATATGAAGCGGTGGATCCCCGGTTTTTCTGGGATGGTCTCATAAGTACCATCCAGGTCCTAATAGCGACTCACGACCCCTTTGACCGGGAGGTCATTGATGAATGGGTAGGTAAATTGAGGAATCTCGTCTTGGAGGATGAACGAGATGTTGGTATCTGCACAGCGTTGGTGTATCCCATCAGGACAGTGGTGAGACGGTGGGGACCCATGGGACTGCTGAAGGTCGTCAAACCCCGAGAGTCCTGGTGGAGAGGTCGCTGGTCGTATCTGGCAAAAAGGTCCATCATCCCGTATACCGCGTACCCGGCAAACGACTCTGTGAAGTGTTTGATGAATGGGGAGGTGGAGAGGTCACAGATGGTAACTGCATTAAGGGGCTGTAGATTGTGGACAAGGCGGAGGGATTTTCCGTCCCCTTTGAGGACACAGAACCAATGGGAACAGTACGTGAATGTGGACGGTTTGTACACTCCGGATGCGATCTGGTCCTTGATGATCTTTACCATTTCGGTCCACATAGTGGGGGGGATGGGAATGTTGCATAGTACCCAGGGAGTGTGGGGTACCATTGGGATCTTCACAGGTGGAAAGTACCTCGGGTCCATGCGACCCCACTCGAGTGGCATTCAGGCAAAGGCCATCTCCTGCTCGCGCACAATCCAGTGCACAAGCTTAAGTTCTTCCAGCCAAAGCCAGTTTGCAGGATCTAGATCAAGGGCGTCAGCTCTTTCCTGGGTAAAATGACTTCCGGGAATAAAATCCGGTGGATGCATAGGTAGTGGTATCATCCCAGCAAGTGGATCGTCCAGCAATGATCGTGTGACTCGGAACTCCTCATCCATGGGAGTGAGCACTGATTGGACCTTCTTTGCCACCAGCTTGTATGCCAGCACATGGGAATTGGTATCGTATGAGTAAACAGAAGAAAAAGTGTCTGCAGCATCCGGATTCAAAATAGTTTGAGTAGAAGAAAGAAAAGCGTAGTCCGATGAAGGTGGAATTGGTCCAATAGTCAATGGTGGTAAGCGCATATACGAGGAAGACGAAACAGACGATGGTGTGAAATGTTCATCAGGAACAGACGGAAATGGATCAGAAATGGAAGAAACGGCAAGGCAATTGTAATCACCCCTAACGGTAGTTGGATCATCGAAGCCTAAAAACCCATGTCCATGACAGATTGGTGGTTATTGCATTGCTTATTCTCACAGCAATGCGGGCAACCTTCTGTCCATGATTGGGTTGACAACGTGAATTGTTTCCTGATATTTGACCCGTCTGGGAAATCGTCAGTAGTAGCGCTCATTGGACAGTGGAATGGTCGCCTGAGCAACAGGTCGGAGTTGGTGTGTGCCAAGATTTGTACCTGCACCATTGCTTCACCCGTGCCGAGATCCAGTACAAGATTCTCCAGAATGCTGATGGTGGTATCGACGCTGGTATTCACTGACAACATCCTCATCGTATGGTCTGATTGGATCGGCAACCCGAGATCCTCCCATATACGCTTGGGTATCGCAATAATATCTGAACCTGAATTCAGAACACCTCGGATGACTCGCCCTGAACTCCCGACCTTAGCATCTACTGCTCAAAGAGGTAGGCTGTGATGTGCAACAATGAGCCCTTCATTATTCCAGAGAACCCAGTCACCGAAGTCATGGCCGTCTGCATCCGGGTCCAGACCAGACAGCTCATTCACCTGAACAATGTTAGTGGATGGGTTGGTAACTCTCTTAACCATGGTGAGATCCCGGAATTGCTTTTGGAACTCGGGGAATATGGCAAACAAGTCTTTCACCGGTACTGGAACAGTGGTGTCCAGTACCTGATTCAATATCTGTTGTGGCGCCGCCTCATCCTCAAGTGGAAACAAGTATTTGAACTGTGTGGAGGGAGGAACCAGTTGGTTAGTATTCAAGACGCAGGGGAAAGTGTTACTCTGATCTCCCGATTGAGTAATGGCAGATCTGAGTTGTGCCGATAATGATGGCGTGGTGGCTGCATTGCGTTGTTTGATGTGGGGAGCTGACATTGATGGCTTGGGGCAAGATGAAGATGATGGGGTGGTCTTCTGAAGTTCTGGGGAAGAAGCTCCTCTGACACAGTGGCTGCTCTCAGATCTGGTCACTTCCGAGGTGGCATGTACACCCTGTCAAACCGGACCCGTTTACCCTTGTTCTTGGCCGCCCTGTCTGCCTGAAAGCTGGCCCAAGCCTGAGCGAAGTAAGGCTTAAATTTGTTGTCAGTATCCTTGGAATCGCTTTCTTCTTCCTTAGTCAAAATGAATGCGGACGGATTAATGTCCAGTACCACAGGTGTTTCCGGGTATGAGGTGGAAAGGATGCCGGCTGTCACATGCAGTGGTGGGTCTCTGGCAAATGAGGTAGACATGCTAGCGGAGGTTGATGGCTGTCCACCCTGACTGATACCTAATGTGTAGTTGACGGCGTCTTTAAGGCACCTGCCTCCTGTAACTCGCGGAATCTCCGATTCGTCCAGCATATAGAGTCAACCGTCCTGTCCCCAGACCACTTTCCCTGTGTTTAAGTAGTCCATACAGACCATGCATGTATGGGTGAAATGCCTGGGTCCCACACAGAACTTGCAGAGCGGTGGTGGCCAGGTTGCCTGCATGGCTTCAACCTTGATACCGGTTGCTGGGTTGAATGCCGGGTTTGCGGGAGTGGTATGTGGAGACAGGCGAGGTGGTGCGTAGGCGGGTTGCTGTTGGTGAGGGGCGGCAAAGGGAGGTTGGGCAACAAAGCCAGGCTGAGTGGCTATGGCAGGAGGGAGCAATGAGCGAAAGGCCAATCCGGTTAGGAGAAACTGGGCGACAGTGATGATGTCACTCATTGGGTAGGGGTCATCCAGGTGGACATCCTGTTTCATGATTAGTAACCATTCCCATACGTTTTGTTGTAGCATGGATGGGAATCCGTTAAGATAGAGCATATCCCGCTTCACCTCAGCTAGCTTCCAGTTAGCAATTAGCAATGTGGAGATTTTCTGGAATGCCCAGGTATACTCTCTGAGCTCGTCCCTGTTCCACATCTGCTTCGTCTGGTAGTCCTGAACAAGATATTGAATGTCAGCTCGACAGTACCGGTTTGTACCTTTGCAACCCAGATACAATTTCTTTACAGCTACAATGAATGCATCCCAATCCACAGGGGTGGCCATTACTTCTGGAAGAGTCTGCCACAACTCTGCTTCGTCTAGTGTGGCATACTGAAGAGTTGCTTTTATTTTTCTCGCTTCATCCAGGGCGGTGGTGTCGCCAAGGTATTCAATATCTTCTAAGTATTGAGGAAGCTTGGAAAGAGACTTCCCATCAAATTTTGTGGCGTTAGGAGTTCTGTAAAGTGGCATTTGGATCGGCTGCACCATTGGTAATGGTGGGTTCTGTTAAGGGTTAGTGGGTGGAACAACTGGGTAAGGATCAGGTAAGGCTGGGAAGAACAGTAAAACAGGGGATAAAACCAAGGAGGCTGAAGAAGATGAAGTAAGTAGTGAGGAATGCTGTTCTGAACGGGGTTCAGAAGGACGGGTACTGAAATCAAAGAGAAACAATAGAGAAGGAGATGGGGTCGGATTAGGTAACGGAGATGAAAGCAGGAACGACTTGGAAATGTATCAAACCCCAAAAGAAGCTAGGTAAAACTAGCAAAGACACGGGGTGGTGCGAGATAAGACTCGTCCCAAGGGGCTTGAGGTAGGTTAGTAGTGAGAAGGGTGTGCAAAGACTTTCCTGCGGGCGAGACAACAAATCCGGATGAACCTGGTTGAAACGTAGGAATCTGGACAGACAAAGTAGGTTTCCAGTCAAGAACGAGGACTGGATACGAGCAGGAAAGATGACGAAGTTTTGGATGAGGTCGGGGAAAGACTTAGAATCGTAAGATGGAGCTGGAAAGAAGGTACTGCATTCCCGCAAAGGCTACAGATTTTATAGTCCGGGCAACACCCAAGACTTAGTACATATAAGGTAACTATGAAAGGCACGATCAAAGGCTGTGAAGAAAATAATCTTTGTTGTCATGGGTAACAATGTTGTATAGAAAGAAACAAGAAACCATGTGCAAGGGTACGAATCGCCCTGTAGTCACGTACGACGACCCTTCAATGGAACGAAGTGAAAATGGTCTAGAGTGGTCTGGACGGAAGTAAGTGCCACCAGTGATTGGACGTACAAATAGGAAAACGGAATGAAGTAGGGATGATGTATGAAAACAGATAGAACTTATTACATCATGTTAGTCATTGACTGACCATGCCCAGGTTGGGATGGATGATTGGAAAGGATGGAACGGAAGGCGGAAATGTACTTGTAAAGGTTGGGTCCACTCAAATGGACACAGGGTAGGACGGGAACATTGCTGGACATGTTGGACAACCTAGAGGCTGCTGGAAAGGGGAAAAAACTCTGTATACAGACGTAGGAAGCCTCCGTAGGATTGCCAAAGTTCAGTTCAGTCCAGTTCAAGGTACATTTACCTGAACCTGAATCTGAACCTGAACTAAACCTACTAGAACTGGTTCTCAAAGGTTCAGTTCTGGTTCAGAACTGGTTCAGACCAGAACTTGACAGTCAGTCTTTCAAGACCCTTGGAATTGCATGAAAACAGTATATAGTATTACAAGGGGGTCCAAGGCTTATTCTCCCATTCCATAGCCTCTGTAGCTGCTGATATACCACCAGAAGAGTATTCATCCTTCAAACACTGCAGAGCTTCCACAGCTTTTGGACTCAACCTATTGTGCATCACTGTAACAGTAAGTCCCCCTTGTGAAAAGGCATGTTCAGAGGCTGTGGATGATCCTTGAATAGCAAGGTAGTCATGAGCTATTTGTGACAAGATAGGATATTGGTGGGAATGATACTATAATATATTGGCTTTGAATGTCATCAACTTGAATCTTTACAAAATAAACTCACCCCCCACCACTTGATCTAATCAGTTACATCTTCCAGAGGGCTCTCCAAATAGGACTTTAATTCTTGATGAGGATCTTGACCATTCCTTTCTCTCTGCAAGCGATCCTTGATCTTTTTCTGCATCATCATAGCTCCATAACTACCTCCCTTCATAGGAGATGCTATATAGATGTAAATTTAAACTTGAAAGAACTGATAGGACATATTTACCAGGATTGCCAGTGGGAACTGCTTCATTAGTAGATTGAGGAGCCTTTGATGCTACTTCAGTTGTATAGAGATCAAACTGCAACTAGTTAGATAGAAAATATAATTATGTCAAACAACTCACCACTTTTTCTAGAGCAGCCATTCCTTCACCAAAATACCTAGAATTCCAGCTCTCTTTGGCATATTCAAGCTTAAAGTTGGGATTCAAAGCTGGTAGTAGTTATATCACATTGAATATATGTAAGAAGAATAAACTGCTTACCCAAAGATATAAAAGCCACATTGTTCTGATCAAGGAACCTATAGTATTTCTTTAGCTTTGCAAGGCCCTTTCAATAGATTTTTTGAGTTTGGAGAACTTGTTCATAGTTGCAAATGTCTCCCATCGATCCTGAAGAGTCTCTAGAGTTGGAATAGTATGCCACACAGTTGGTATAGACTCTGATGAAAAAGATGCTTGGGCATCACGTGGTTCCTACAATATCATATAAGTAAACAACACTAGAAAGAAATAAAATTACCTTTAGAATTTCATGAACAAGCTCTATCATTTTCCACTCCTCTTCACTAATGGCATAATCAGCATACTTCTTGCCTTTTAGTTTAGGCACCTTTGAGGTGTTGTCAGCCATTACACAAAACTTGTTCACTGCCTAAATAGAGTAAAGTTAGATTAAAGTATACCAAAGAAATGAATGGATTGACAGCTTTGTTTTGAATGAGACGTTCAAGCAAGTCACACATTGATCCCCAACGAGTACGAATCCACTTAATAAGCTCAAGTGGTTTCAAACCCTCTTCTTTGTAAACAGTTGCAAAGTAAGTCTTGGCTTGGGGTGAAAGTCTGATCTAAGGTCAAAGTTAGTTTTGATGAATGATAGATCAAGAAATTACCTGTGTGATAAGTGCAAGCACTTTTCCCAACAAGTCTTCAGGCTCAAAATCCTTTACCTCATCCACCTCCTCATTAGCAGCAGCTTCCTCAGCTAGAAATCCACTGACCCAGTCTCCATCATGATCCTCATGCTTACCCTCCTCCTCCTCCTCCTCCTCCTCCTCCTCCTCCTTACCATTGTTTACAGCCCTACCTTTGAATCTAGTCTTCTTGAAACATAGTGGTATTGGGCATATATCCATTAAAAATGTTTTTGTAGCCAAGTAAAGGGTATGTTCCATGCATCTTAAATCCCATTAGTTTTCATAAGTACATATATACACATACCTGACACGACGCTCTTGTGCAAGCCAACAACGACCCTCAACTGTATTGTTGATAGTCTGTTGAAGAATTCTCATGGCTTTGTCATTAGTGGTTGCATTATCTGAGGTCACCTATCCAAGCTTGCCTAAAAGGCCATAACGTTGAACAACCCTCACAATAATGCTAGCAAGATTAGCCCCCCCATGATCTCCTTCAATGCTAATAAAAGCCAATGTCCTTGCCTTTAGTTGCCAGTCATTAGGCTTGTCCAATGGGGCATCAATATAATGGGCAGTGATGGCCAGATAAGGGTCATAGGAACGGGATGTCCAAGCAT
>JBBPRB010000040.1:0-40699 GCA_038092815.1 Hortiboletus rubellus
AAAATAGCCTTTGGCTTGGCAATGACTCATGCTGTGCAGGTCACATGATCATTTTGCCAGTCTAGGGGCAGTGCTTGGCTTGGTCCTCATTTAACTCACTTTGACTCAATATGACTCATTATGACTCATGCTGTGTACAGTCACATGATCTGAGTCAGGTGATTCACAACTGAGGTCACATGCACCATTTGCTTCTCTGACACTTGGCTAAGTACTAAAGGGTAAAAGAGATATTAAGAAAATGAGTAGCTATGTAGTTATAGGTAGTAATAAAAGTATGTTGGGAGAAATCATTTTATTTCTCTGCAACCTGTGAATGAACAAATAAGGGAAAATAGGGGTACATACTAGACACTATGTTCTATGTGTCCTTCAATTAGCTAAGCATTTGGACTGTGTAAATAAGGTGAAATCTCAAATCTCGGTTCAAATGTCTAGTATCAGATATACAATAACTAAGTATCTGCATCCAAATACTTTGGTGCAGGTCAGCGTCGGTTTCCTTCTTTGAATATTTGGAAAATGATTGCCCCTCATGTGTTCTTTTCATGTAATTCCACCACGTGTGAAGTGTCAATGGCTGCTTGGCAGTAGAGTGCTTTCCATCAGATAATGAAATCGTCTGTGGGGGAATCTCCTTGGTAACATTTGTTCAATTGGGCATGTGCCCAGTCCTTCTGGTTGGTGCTTCTAAAGAGTCCTTCCAGTTCATTGACCAGGATATCCCAGTCATATGTTTTTTCTTGTTGCAAGCGTGTTTGGGCAAATCTGGCTGCCTTGGCACCTTTGAGGCATGAGAGAACTGCAACAACTGCTTCATAAAAGGCGGGGGTGATGGTGTTGGCATTGACCTTAAGCCAAGCCTTAATCTTTGCCCACCATTCCTCAAACTTGGCCTTGAACCTGTCGTATTCTTCAGGGTCTGTGAAAACTTCCACTCGTTGTGAGGTTCCTCCTCCTGCAGGCACTGCTGCTTCCACCAGTGCTATGGCAGTGAGCGCATTTACTTGTGTTTGTAGGTGGTTGTTTGCCATCATGAGTTGTGTCACCTGCTTGGTGACTGCTTGCAAGTCCATCATTCTGTCATTGAATTTTGCCAAGATGGCAGTGATCTCATCCTCCCATGAGGTCATTCTGTCTGCAAGGATCTGATTGATTTGTGGTGACATGATTGTGTAATGGGAGGGGTTTCTCTACTTGATATGGTAGCATTTTGGTTTGTGTAGAGAGTCAGGGGGACAGAGGCTTATTCTGGAATATTCAGGGTCGCCAGCCCTGTCTCGGATGATCTGGCGATTGGCTATTCTTCTTTTCTTAACTGGCTTCTTTACTTCCAGTCTTACTTCCTCTTCGTCATGTTCTTTCCTTTTGCGGCTAGATTCCACAATTGGTGATGGAGTGAGGGGACTTAGGGGTGTTATCTTTCTGATTCCTCTGGATTGCGGTTCTTCTGTGGAGGGTGACAAGTAGGGTGATGGTGGGAGTGGCAGTTGAATGAGGACGGATAAGTTTGTGTCTGAGTGGTGAAACATAAGGTTGTTCGGATCTATGGAAAGATCTTCCACCACTGAGTGCTGGGATGCTCTCTTGATGGACAAGGCATCGAGGTCTTCCAATTCTAATTTGAATGCTACTTGTCTTATTACGCTCTCTTCGTCTGGAGCAAAAGAGAAGTCAGATGGTTGTAAATCTGCTTTTTAGTACTGTAAAAACTCTTTGGCTGCTGAGAGTAAACATGGTGGTGGGGTCCTTTCCACACCCTGTGAGTCTGCTGATTGTGCTGGCAAGACTGTTCGCTCTCTTACGTGTTCGGGCTCAGCTACTTCTGCTGAGGCCACATATAGAGGGTTAGAGGGGCCGACTTGACCCAAGTTAATAGGGAAGGAGTGAAGGGTACAATGAAAGGTGATTAGCACTGGCTCTACCGTAAACTTCTAGTGCAAGTGATCCTTTGTAGGAAACGCACTTGTGAGGGTAGCATTGAGGTTGGCAAGGTAAGGGTGGAGTAGAATCTAGTTCTAATGAAACAACTCTAGAATGTAGCTCCCTTAGGTTGCCAAAAGATAGCCATAGACTTGGGGCATAGAGTGAAGAGGCTTGTCAGGCCAATAAAAGTCCTTCTTATAGTTCTTTAGAGGAAAACATCAAAAGAACTAGACTGGAGTTCTCTGGCGCTGGCATCAAGCCTTAAGTACCTACTGGAGGTATATATATGTTGTGACTGTATCTAACGATCTGGGAACGAAAGGAGAAAAGGGCATAGGGTGAAACGGAAGTGAAACACATAAGGCCAACACATAGTGTGGTAGAATGGAAGAGAAACATAACATGTGTGAAACATATGTATCAAGGAATGGAAGTGAAGCATGATCAAATGCTTCTGTAAAAGGTGAAACATAGATCCGAAACGGAGATGTGAAATAGGGAAGATGAGAAGTCTCGTGCGTGAAACAGAGTGAAGGGGTGAGACGACTATAACACACAAGATGAGGGCGAATGGGATCAAGATAAGATATAAGATAAGATTGTCTGTTGTTAGCATGGAAAATGTTAAGTCCAACAAACATAGGGGTATGGAAATATATCAATCATAACAGATATAAACCAGAAATCAATATGCCTACTCTTGAGGTTGACGAGAAACCCGATAAGGACAACACAACTGTGGTGAGAACACCTGGCACTGTTGTACATGTTGCCAATGGATAGGTACAATGGGTAATAGTCATGCTGACTGGTAGCAATCAATACAGTTGTCTTGTCACTTCCGAGGATAACAGGAACAAATGAAGCGCCTTCACATTCTGGGTGGTCTTGTGTAATCTTGTCCTGCCACATTGTAAGTAACATGTCAACGTAAAAAAAATTCAACAAACTGCTTGATCCCAGGCCCAGTTGCCTGATATGAAATCTTGGAACCAATGTTCATTTGTTTGTGTTCCCAGTATGGTTGGTAATCCATTTTTGAGGTTAGGAGCAGGTTTGCAAGAAGATTGTGAACTGTTTGAAGAGGACACTGGTACCATATGTCATACGTATCCTTCATCCAAGGTGCTAGACCGTTATCATTGTCTATAATACCTGTGTATTTGACCAAAAAATCTTCCCATTTCACTTCTCCATGTTATATTGCATTAATCATCTTGTAAAAATCTTTGTGATCAGCGAAAAGTGGTCGGCCACCTCCTTCACAGAGTGATTCAGCCCATATATTCAATAGTGTATTGATTTGTTGCACAGGCATCTGATTGCAAGTATAGAGGAAGTTGGCAAGTTCAAACTGCACCCTATTATGGAATGTGGTCCAATCATCCTCTGGAAATGGCTCTAATGAATTTGAAGGGGCCCCGGGAGGTAGAAATACTCCATTCAAGTTGTACAGATGTCCTGTGAAAAATTAATATGATGAAATAAAATCATGTACATGACTAACCTGTTAAGAGTGGGTGATAGTTCCACAAGACTATATTTTCAGGGCCTGAATACTCCACATCAAAGTTCTGGCATGGTGAAGAAAACTGTTCCTTTGAAGGTGACAGAGAACAGGGTGGAGAGGAATAAGCAGGGTGTTCTGAGAATGATGAGTTGAAAATTGGGGGTGAGGAGGGGTGTGGATGCTTGGCATGAAGATGCTGCATTAAGCCTAATTGGTTTTTAAACCAGCGATTGCAGCCCAGCTTTGGGCAGGCATATTGAAGCTGTGTATATGACTGGACAGAAGTCATCCAAGGGGAGAGTTCAAAGTTCAAATGAGCAAGTTCCAAGCTAATTTTAAAATATGTTGACCTTAACATACTGATCCTTGAAGTGTCACAGAAGGTTATGCAGGGGGGCTAGCATAGGGTCAGCCTCTATAAATGTGGGGCCAATAGAACTCAAACCACCTATTTTTCTTTTCTCTCCGACCCCCATCTGCCCTTGCATGTACCAATCCCCCACTGCTCCTACACTTTGTTTGCACCCAGTACCGTTCTTTCACTTTTATTATAGTAACACTCAGAGTGCCAGCAGTTGAAACTCAACCAGCTGAGCCTTCACATCACCACACTTGGCCATCTAATGCAACTTGGCAACCAGGCCTACCTGACAAGCCTGTACCTCGATGCACATCTGCAAAAAGTGTGCTGATGAGGAATAGATAAAACAAGCCAAGGAAATCAAGGCAGGGGCTCTAAAAAATGCTTACCAGCGAATTGCCTTGTTGCAAGCAGGTATAATTACAGAGCAATCTAACACAAAGAAAAACAGAGCTGCTGTGCATCCAACATCTTGTATTATAAAGAAGGACCATCAGGCACAGATGCCTGTGATCCTAGCACCACATTACCCTCATAAGTATTGGGACCTTATGTATCATCTTGAAGCTCACCTGAGAATCATCCTTCATAGACCTTAAGAACAAAGCTGAATCATGTGGTTTTTGTGAAGTCCTGACCGAAGCCACATGTTAGAGGGTGCTGGAGGCTAATACTGGTGCATCAGATGATATTGGAGATAAAAAAAAACTTACAAACGTATACCATGCACCAACATAGCCAACACCAACATCGTTAGTGAGAATCATGAAGCTTGGGATCTAGCTAAAGTAAGAGATCAAAACTGATCATTGGAACACAGACAAACTTACCCTCAGATACAGCCACACATACCACATGCCAATGCAGCCACAGATGCTGCTAATATTGCCAATACTAACAGTAAGAGCGATAGGCATCCAGATCCAGCTTGATAGTAAAAGAGTTTACAAGGGTCTGTAAGGTAGGAAAGGTTCTTGTGGTCAATGATAATGGTGACTGGATAAGAAGTTCCTTGAACATATTAATGCCATTTAGTGAGAGCAAGAATAATAGTGAGGAGTTTGCAATTATAAATATCATAATTTTGCTCAGCAAGAGCAAAAGTGCAAGAGAAAGCATAAGGATGGAGGTCACCATTAGTGTCAGCTTGAAAGGGGACAGCACTTGCAGTAAGAAGTGAGGCATCAATTATAATAGAAAATGGATGAGAGATATTAGGGATGGCAAGAATGAAGGTGGAAATAAAAGTGGCTTTGAGAAAGTTGAATGCCTGCTGTTGAAGGAAAGTCTATGCCCAAGGGTAATCTTTTTGAGTAAGAAGAGTCAACAGAGCAATAGTATGTGAGAAGTTGAAAATGAACTTTCAATAGAAATTGGCAAAGCCAAGGAAAGATTGAATACCTTTAACAGAGGTGGGAGGTTTCCAGTCATGGATAGCTGAGATCTTGACTGGATCCATCATAACCTGTCCCTGGCCAATAATTATGCCAAGAAACTTGCTTTGAGGGCTATTAAAGATATATTTTGTCAATTTGAGGGAAAAATCATGTTCTCGGAGGCAAAGGAGGATTTGACAAGTTCACTCATGATGAAGGGTGAGGTCTCCATTGGTATTAATGTTAAGGTCATCCATATAAATCTTAAGTCATTATTCAGTAATCATGTCAGTGAAAATATGATTCATGAAAGCTTGAAAGGTAGGAGGGGCATTGCAAAAGCTGAAGAATATGATGGTGGATTTGAAGAGGCCAAAGGGGATGATAAAGGCCATCTTCTACTGGTCCAATTTCTTCATGTGAATGTTGTTATATCCCCAGTATATGAACTTGGTAAATCAAGTGGAGTTTTTTGTATTATTAATGAGTTTAGGAATAAAAGAAAGGGAATAGGCATTGCAAACAGTGTGAGAGTTCAGGTATCAGTAATCCTGGCATGGGCAAAGAGAGCCTTTTTTTTTTGGAAAAAAGAAGAAGGATGTGGCCTGTAAAAATTTCAAAGAAAAGATTCATCCAGTCTTCAAATGCTTATCAATAAAAGATTTGTTGGATTTTTGATTCCATATTTGATATTAGCTGCTTATTTAAGCAGTACCTACATTGGACCATCCTTACCTTGGTTTTACTTCAGTGATATACTGAGTATTCTACAAGATTGGCAGGCTTCTTGATCTTTGAAATTAAAAAAATAGACTTTGGCAAGTTTGGGAACAAAGGATGGTTTCAAGTCAATGGCATGGCTGAAGGGGCAATGTGGAGGCAATTGATTATAAGCCTTTTTTCAAAAGACATCATCAAAGTTTTTGCACCAAGAAGAGAGAGATACTTCAGTGAGTTTACTTATACAAGTTATGTGAATAGGGTGATTTTGTTTATAGTCTCTCCAGAGGTTTCCATCCAGGAGAGGTGCCTACAAAGAGACACATCAATGCCTTCAGAATATCATTCAAAGGAAAGAAAGAAGATTTCTTGGTCCATATCAAGACCAAGCAAATGGAGAAGATAACACTGAGGAGTTCCTAAACAGAGGAGGAAAGAAGATTGGGTTTCAGAAAGAAGATGGTGTAGGAAGTCCAGTCAATTTGGGGATTTCAGGTTTTCAACCAGGGCATTCCTAGAATGATCTGTTTTCATTTAAGGGATACAATTATTAGTTTTATGGATTTAGAACATTTGGTAATATGTACTAGGGATCTAATCTTCCAAAGGATGGCTCCTTTCTTGTTAGTGGTTCCATCTATATTATATGCTTGGACAGGGCTAGGAAGATATTGTATGGGAAAATTCATATACCAAGGTTAATAAAATTACCAGTAGTGCCAAAGTCAATAAAGGTGGTGGTGATGATGGTTTTGTTTCTAACTTGTAGTTTCATGGAAAAATAAAAAATTCATTCACTACAAGGAGCTACAAGTACATGGTGAGATTTATGGGAAGGAGATGTTAATACAACTTCCCAGTTTAAAAATCCTGATCAATATTGACTACAAACACTTTCTTTTTTCCTGATTTAGATTTATCATAATGCATTTGTAGTACTTGCAAGATTTCACCTTCGTCTTTTGCCTTCATCTTAAAAGAGTTGAGGAAGGTAGACAGAGCTGAGGGAGCTTTGATGAGTGCAAGGAAAGTTTTTGTCTTGGTGGTATGAATGGTCTGAGGGTGAGGGAATCTTGGGGGAAAATTCCTTAATTCATTGGATTAGAAGGCATTATATCTCATGTTATGACAATGAAAACATATACCTTCTCAGATACATTTAGCACATTTCTAAGGGGTAAGTTTGGAAAGGGAAACTACATCCATATTCATGGCATAGGGATCTTTGGTGGTTGGTGAGGTTGAGAAAGGGAGTAAGACTTTCCTCCTCTAAGCACCAAAATTCACATTTTCTAAGTGTGGAAAGTCTTTGCTTGATTGATCCATCCATTGATTGTGGTGGGAATAATGGCCATGGAAAGGATTATGATAGTGAGTTGTTGATCTAATCCAAGAGAGAACTGGTCAATGAGGATTACACCATTGGTAATTCCAGCCCAAGAGGAGAGGTTCTGGAAATTGGTGATATACTTCTGGAAACCATCTTCAGTGGCTTCATTAGAGCAGTGGAAAGATTTCTGGGTTAATCTAGAAAATTCATGGCAGGCAGTGGCTTTGGTGTCAAAGGGGAAGAAAGTGGATTTGAAATTTTCACAAATTTGTTGAAGATTTTCTCAGATGCTGGGACAATGAAGTTGGTCATTCAGTTGTATTACATCTCCAAGAACAAGATGTCATGTCCTTGGCTCATTTTGTTAAACATGGTCATGATCTTTTTCTTGTCGGTAGTATATAGGTTGAGGTTAATGGTGAAGTAGGCATGCATGGCCTTAATCCATCATAGGGAATCAGCAGGTTCTCCAAAGAATTCAGTGAGGAAAGCCACCTTGAGCTCAGTGGGGATGTGAGACATGGAGACAGAGGATGGTTCAGTGGTCAAAGGGTTTGCTGGAGTTCATGGGTTTCTGTGTCACTGTAGATGATTGGATTCTAGGGTTACAACAGATTGCTTGAATTTGATGTCAATATCAGGGTCATGGTCCTCCCTGGAAAGCCTGAAGGCTCATCTAATGGCTTGATCTGTAATGTTGGTTCAAAGGGGATGTCCTGCTCCTAGATAGGAGGGACAAAATGTTACACTCATTCTTTTATTATGCATAGCATACACAGAGGAAATACTCAAAGGATGAAACAATCCTAGAGGGTCAGCTTCCTTGGGTTGGCAATAGTAGCTTGGACTGAGAGAAATATAAGAGATAAGGCTTGTCAGACCAAGTAGAGTCCTTCTTATTAGGGGAAAACACCAAGAAAACTAGACTGAAGTTCTCTGGCATTGGCATCAAGTCTTAGGTACCTACTGAAGGTATGTATATGGTATGACTGTATCTAATAATCCAGGAACAAAAGAAGAAAAGGCATAGGTAAAATAGAAGTGAAATGCATAAGGCCAACATGTAGTGTGGTAGAATGGAAATGAAGCAAAACATATGTGAGACATGTGTATCAAGGAATGGAAGGAAAGTATGATCAAATGCTTCTGTAAAAAGGTGAAACATAGATCTGAAACAAAGATGTGGAGCATAATGTGAAATAGGAAAGATGAGAAGTCTCATGTATAAAACGGAGTGAGGAGGTGAGACGACTATGATGCACAAGATTAGAATGAGTGGGAATGAGATAAGATAAAGATAAGATTGTCTGTTGTTAAGCATAGAAAATGTTAAGTCCAATAAATATAGGAGTATAGGAATATACTAATCATAACACTACCCCCCTTCTAGGTCAACTTCCAGGCAATTCAAAAGTGGTAACTTGCACTTGGTATAATTTACATAGAAGTTAAATAACTTCTCAAATTGGACAAAGGTCATGAATAGTTTTTGTAGAGCATTTGGGTGAAGGATATGGAATTTGCAGATAATGTGCTAAGTGTCAGAAAGATTCCTGAGTGGTTCCCATGTATGATCTGTCTCTTCAAAGCCTTTCCAATGCACCAAATATTCGAGGCAGCATCCCTTCAGTCAGGAGTTAATCAAATAATCTATTTCATTAACTTTTTTGCAGTCCTTGGTGATATTAACCAAGTTGGGCCGGATGACAAGTTAACTGGACAACTGTTTCTTGTAGAGTTTGATGCGAGAGATGTTTACAATATCATAGATCTTTATACTCCTGGGAAGTCTAAGCTTAACTGCATTGGGGCCCATGAACTCTAAAATAGGGAAGGAGCCTAGCCACCATTCCATTAACTTCTTGGATTGGTGCATCAAGTGTAGGTTATTTGTGGCTAACCAGACTTTATTACTAACCTGATATTGCAGAGCTTCAGACTGGTGTTTGTCTGCTTGAGCTTTTATTTGCTCTTGGAATGCCTTTAGACTATTTCTTGTTTTTTTCCAAGTCTTGCTCATCAAATCAGTAAACTTCATAGCAGCTGGTACTCTGGAGACATGTTGTTCCACACCCATGTGGAGGACATATAAACATGTGATTTTGAAAAGGGTTTTTTTGGAAGATGCCAAGACCTTTAAATTATATGAAAATTGGATGATTGGAAGCTAGTCCAACCATTCCTTCTGCTTTTTGACACAGCACATGTGGAGATACTGCTGGAGATCTCAATTTATGTGCTCTGTTTGTCCATCTGTCTGTGGATGGTGTGCAGTGGATAATTTAGACTTAATTTTGAGGCATTTGCAGATGTCCTACATAACCTGGGAGGTGAACTATGAATCTTAGTCTGATATGATCAAATAGGGTAATCTGTGGTTCTTTCAAACATGGTGAAGATATAATTTAACTGTGTCCAGCGCTGTGACTATTTTGTTGCATGAAATAAATATGATTTCTTTAGAAAACTGATCTATAACAATAAGGATGGAGTTGAAGCCTGCAGAGGAGGGAAGATTGGTAGTGAAGTCAGCAGAGATGTCCTGCCAGGGACCTTTAGAATAGGAAGTGGGATTAATGTACCTGCTGGGGCTCTGTTACCTCCTTTCATGCATGTAAAGTGATTGCATTGAGTAATGTAATCTTTGGCATAAACAGTCATATTGGGCCATCAGTAGCTTCTTCTGAAAAGTTCTATGGTCTTTTCATAACTGAGGTGACCAGTGTCACTATTGGAGATAGGATTTCATAATAGATAAGTAAATGGATTTATCAGCAGGGACGGATACTTTTCCTTCTTGGTTGTATAATACATCATCAACATGGCATACTCCATGCTTCTTGCATAGTTTCTTAACTTTACTCTCTTTGAGCACATATAGCTTCTTCTTAATGGAATGTAAAATTTGTTTGCCTTCATTATGGATTGTGACCAGTAGGATCTGTATCCACTTTAATGGAATTATCATGATTCCTTCATTATCATGTTTTATACCAACTGCATGGTCTTCTCTCCTCGAGAGTGCATTGGCCTTAACATTAGTAGCACTGGGCTTGTATATGAATAGGTAATTGAATTAAGATAGCCATTGCCACCATCAGGCTTGGCGTCAATTCAATTTCTAAGACTGTATAAAATACTTCAAGTTGATGTAATGCTTGGATAATGCTCAATATTTTTTTTATCAGCAATACGATAGTTGTATTCAGTGGGTATCATACTGTGGCTGGAAAAGGCAACTGGGTGCCACTTGTCTTCTTTTAATATAAATAGTACAGCTCCTATGGCGTAGTTGGAGGTGTTGGTTTCTAAGCAGAATTGACAATCAATATCCAAGAATACCAATATGGATGCTGTGGTGAAACATTTTTTGAGCATGTCAAACACAACTTGTTGTGCTTCTTTCCACTTGAAGGGCTGTTTCTTTTTTAATAATCATTTAGAGGACAAGTGTGCTGTACATAGTCCTTGATGAAAGTTCAGTAGAAATTGGTGAGTCCAAGAAAACTAGAAACTCCTTTGATGTTCTTTGATTCTGGCCATTCCAAGATAGCTTTGACTTTCAAATCATCCATTCTAATTCCATCAACACTGACCATCATATTGAGAAATTCAACTTCCTTCTTCAATGTAGGAGCTGGAGGCTCTCTACGTTCATATACAGAGTTTTTCCCCTTTTCCAACACCCTCTAGGTTATTCAATATGTCCAGTATCATTCCTGTCCTATCCCGTGTCCATTCGAGTGGACCCAACCTTTATAAGTATATTTCCGCCTTCTGTTCCATCCTTTCTGATCGTCTGTCCCAACCTGGGCACGGCTGGTCAATGACTAACATGATATAACTAGTTCCATTCGTTTTCGGATATCACTCCTATTTTATTCTATTTCCTTATTTGTACACCTGATCACTGGTAGCACTTACTTCCATTCAGATTGTTCTAGACCATTTTTACTTCGTTCCATTGAAGGGTCACCATACACAACTACAGGGCGATTTGTACCTTTCCATATGGTTTTTTGTCTCTTTCTACACAATATTGTTACCTGTGACAGTGAAGATTATTTTCTTCACAGCCTTTGATTGCACCTTTCATAGTTACCTTATATGTACTAAGTCTTGAATGTTGCCTGGACTATAAAAGCTGTACCCTTTGTGGGAATGCAGCACCTTCTTTCCAGCTTAATCTTATGATTTTAAGTCTTTCCTTGACCTCGTCAAAAACTTTGTTACCTTTCCCACTCATATCCGGTCCTCATCCTTGATCAGAAAACCACATTGTCTTACTGGATCTTTATATTTCAACTGGATTCATCTGGATTTGTTGTCCTGCCCACAGGAAAGTCTTCACACACTCTTCTCACCACTAACCTACCCCAGACCCCTTGGGATGAATATTAGCTCACACCCACCCTGTGTCTTTGCTAGTTTTTCCTAGCCTCCTTTAGGGTTTGACACACCCTACACTGACTGACTGTTTTACATTGAAAAGAAATACTTTTCTGGCTTAACAAAGAGATCATTTTCTTCTAATCTTTGCAACACTTCATGCATGACTCTATTGTGTCCATCTTGGTCATCTGTCTTAGTAAATATCATAAGATCATTGATGTAAACCACAATTATGTCCTCCATATCAGTGAATATTTCATTCATTATAGCTTGGAAAGTCTCAGAGGAGTTGCATAGCCTAAAGTACATGACTAGGGGTTTGAATGCTTCTTTGTAGCAGATGAAAGTGGCCTTCCATTCATTGCCTTCTTTGATATGGATGTTGTTGTAGCCCCATCAAAAATCTATCTTCATAAATAGCTTGGCTTCTTTTAGCTTATCCACCAATTTGGAAATTAAGGGCAGTGGGTAGTTATTCTTAACTGTGTGTTTGTTTAGATAGTGATAATTCTGTACCATGCAATTCTTGCCATCTTTCTTGGGGATGAAGAATATTAGTGAGGTTTGAGGGAATTTGAAGGGAAGGATATATCCTTTAGCCAACTGATCATCTAGAAAAGTGGTGACTTCCTTCTGTTCTTGTGTGGATAGAGGGATGATATGACCTTTTTTGGATTGAGACCTGTCTTTGAGGTCAATGGCATAATTGGACACACTTCTGTTTCCTCTGTTATCTCTATTCCTTTCTGCTCCGAAATACAGGACATGAACAACAGCAAGGGCGCAGCACATAAGCTGAAGCTGAAGTCCTAACCCATCCACACAACTCCAGAGTTCCAGAGTTCCACCAGGAGTTGATCGGTCTCTAAAAGTATAATCTAGCTTCCACTTGCTGAACTCGTTCATCCTATTGAGACTCAGATCCATTAATCAGATCTCTTGTACCAAGTGGTAAATCTCCATCATGAACCCCTCCATACCCTCTGACCCTTCCATTATGACCTCTGCCTCATCCCATCATGACACCCTCAGTATCTTTTCAAATCGTCGTCACCATCCTATGGTTACTAACAACCACCAGTTCTGTGGTTTCTCCCCTTGCCGTCCTATCTCCTCTACCTCTCAGCCATGACCCCTGTCAACTCCAACTCTGTGAGCACAACTCCAGAGTAGGAGCGGTCGTTCCTTTGCCACCCCTAGTCAGCACTTTAGTACAGCGTGGAACCAGCCCCCTCTGTCAAATGGCACCTCCGACAGTAACCCCAATGATGTTTTCAAAGACATCCTGGACGCTCCAGGCGACGTCCTCACCCTCCTTACCCATGCAGTCAAGAACTTAGCCAAGTCCACTGGCCACACTCCCTTCACCTCCATTTCTGGTCAAAGAATCAAAATTCACATTCCAGACCAGTTTGATGGCTCCAACTCCTGCAAGCTCCATGCCTTCTTGGTGCAATGTGGGCTTTGCTTCCAGGACCACCCAAAGGCCTTCTGATCTGACTGAGCCAAGGTCATTTTCGCCCAGTTATACCTCTCTAGTATGGTCTTGAAAAGATTTGAGCCTGATCTCCTGCCCTCCGACCCCTCTGAACTCTGTCCCCTGTGGATGGACCGATATTAAGAGTTTGTCCTAAAACTCCAGATGAACTTTGGTCCTCACAATCCCATTAGTGATGCTGAGCATCAACTCTGCCATCTGTCCATGACAGATGAGCAATGTGTAAACAAGTATATGGTCCAGTTCAACCGCATAGCTTGTCAAGTCTGAGGCTATGGAGATGGTGTACTCCGGCACCTCTTCTACCAAGGACTTCCAGACCACATTAAGGATGAGATCTGCTGTGTTGGCAAACTCCCCACCCTCTCGGGCATACACATCCTTGCATAGTTTATTGATGTATGCCATTGGGAGTGCCAGTCTGAATTCACCCGTCATTCACCAGCCAGCACCACTCCATCACCCCCATCCTCATCCTTGTCCACCATGTCCTCCAGCTCTGCATCCACCTCTGACACCCCCAACATCTCTGACCCCTCTGACTCTAACATCTCAAAAACACACTCCTTACCCTCCGACCCTGCCTCTGAAGATTCCTCCTCTAAGGAGTCTGATCCCCCATCTCCACTAGAATCAGATGGCAAGTCCTTTGATGCCTAGCCTGACATCTCCACTTCTGCACTTTGGATGGGCACTATTGTCCATTGTACACTATTAGGTTCCCAGCTCAGTGCTACCGCTGTAAACCCCCTTCCCTTGAACTTCACCACACCTTGAAGGTGTTACCCTGACTTCCTTAACTATGCTCTTTGGTCCCTATGCACCTCAATGGTGCTCCTCCTGACCCTTCCAGCTTGTTCTACAAACTCTGGAAACCCCCACCTCTCCTCCTGTTACCCCTGAACCAGTTGTCACTCTGTGACATCTTCATGTCAAACCTTCATTGGAAGCCTCTATCCCTTGTTTTAGGAAACCACTAACTTGCCCACTTATGCTCTGTTGAGCAGTAGGGTAGAGTAGTATTTTATTCTATTCACCTGATAAGCTTGTCAGCACCTTTTGGGCTCTACTCTGCAGCCTCTGGACCTTGTCCTTTGGCTGACTCTGCCACCTCTGACCTACTATGTTCTCCACCCACATGGTTTTGCCATTGTGTCCAGCAGTGTCTGGCACCATTCTGGCATCCTGCACCTCCTTTTCTGCCCTTCTGCCCCTCTAGCTTGGGGTTGTCCCCTTGGAGCCTCAACTTCACATACCAATCTCTTCAGGAAATCACCTCCTGACAGCTGCCACCTTCCGCCATCTTCCCCCTAGTCTACCCTCTATGGATACTGGGATGTCCACCCCTATAAGGGGGATAGGGACTCCACTCCCCAACTCCAGCCTTTGATTAGGCTCACTCCGCTCCATTCCTCACCCAACTCCGACCAATTTCGGTTGCATTTTGCAACATCTTCAAGACATAAATATTTACTTTGTCTATATCACTTCTTACTCCTCCAACTCCTCCTCAGTCTCCTCCAACTCCCCATAGTCCTCCGACACCTTCTTCATCTCCTCCATCATCAACCCAGCCATCTCCCCCACCACCTCCGCTACCACCTCCAACTTTATCCTATCTCCTTTATACGTGGAGACCTCGGACTCTGAGTCTGACGCCCACCCATGCAACTCCATCTCCTTGATTGAGATGAGCTCCTCCAGGAGCTCATTCTGCCGATCCAACCTCTTCAAGAACCAATACATCCAACCTCTTCAAGAACTGATACATCCAGTACCTGAATTTTGCAGGTACTTGGAGCTGTACAGTTCCTGCCACCCCTGAACTCCTCTCTCCCTTATCTGACTCCACCCTCTGCACCTCTGACCTTGCCTTTTTTGCCTTTCCTCTTGGCGATCCACCCTCTGCCTGCCTCTTTCACTTGCCTCTACCCTTCGTCATCTCCGTCCCACCCCACTCACACTTGGCCTTTGCCTTGATGCACTCTATGCACGACTTTGACTTGCTGGGCCCGAGTTTGCACTCAAGCTCCTGAGCCTTGCATTGCTTGCACTCTGGCAAGGGCTGCCAGACCATGCTCTTGCCCTTGACAGAGCTCTGCTCTGCTCGGACCTTTTCAGTCTAGTTCTTGTTAGTGCATGACTATCAACGAGCAATGAGCACTTACTCGTTTTTTCACTGCCTTTTTGGCCCCCTTGTGGTGAGCTTCCTCCACTGCCCTTCACTGCCCTCCACGCTTCCTCCATCCTCTGTGCCTCCTCTGCCTTACACACCTTCTCCACCTTGTACATCTCCTTCTCGACCCTTCTCTTTTGTCGCTGCTCAATGAATTTTGCCTTGCAGATGTCATCATTGTCTTCAGTGCACTCTGCCAGGTGCTCATTGGACCAGGTTGCAGTGTTGAGAATTTCAGACATGGTGGTTGTGGTTTAAAGAGCATCTGACCTCCCTTACAGACTTTATAGTTCTCCTTGAACTCCAACCTCTGCTCTCAACTCCGCTCATCCCCACCTCTGCATTGTCCTCCTATGGCTCTCAGGGGTTTGGGCCTAAGAGGGGGATACTGTCATATACCATGTCAACCCCTAGTACAATTCCAGCCTCCATGCACAACTCTGCTCCTTCAGGAGTGATCTCCGGTTTGTTCTCTGTTAATATGTACCTCCGTTCCTCCAGACATCCGTACTCTGACTAATTCCTTCTTACACTCTGTACTTACAATACTCCTTTGTTCCATACATAGTTTAGTTCTGATCCTTAGATACCTTCGACCTGTGCTTGCACAGCTCTGGCATTCATCCTGCTGGAGTGCAGCACCGGCTTTCTGATCTCTCATTCTCCATCTCCATCATCCATTACTAATACTATACTCTTCCTCCATATATAAACTTCCAGATACTCTATGTATAGTAGCTAGATTATCAACTTGGACAGACTTCTGTTCCCTCTGCTATCTCTGTTCCTCTCTGCTCCAAAATACAGGATGTGAATGACAGCAAGGATACAGCACATAAGCTGAAACCAAAGTCCTAACCCATCCGCACAACTCCAGAGTTCCAGAGTTCTGCCAGGAGTTGATCGGTCTCTAACACATTCATACTGAGCCCTTGACCCAATCAATTTCCAGGTTGTGGCACTTTAGCCAAGAGAATCCAAGGATCAGAGTGTTCTTTCCAAAGTCTGTTACTTCAGCCATAATTTTTTTTTGATGACCCTGATACTTAATTGTAAGGTCCACTGAGTGTGTAATGTTCCCTGCATAATTCTTCATTCCATCTACATTGAAGACAGTGATGGCATGTCATAACTTAAATAGAAGTAGCTTGAGCTTCTCTATTCAAGATCTATCGATAAAGATTGCATTTGTGCCACTGTCAAGGAAGGCATCAACTTTCATAAGGGAGTGGTGTGTGCTCAGGGGTGCAACTTGAATGGATAATATAATTTCCTGCATAGGGTTGATGTTTTGTATGAAGACTTTGGTTTCTGAAGTTTCATAAAGGTAATTGAAGAATAAAATCTTCAGAAGTTTTTCATTCTTTGGGAAAGGAGAATCAAGCACAAGTTTAATGTTTCTGCTGTGCTCACTAGGAGGCACCCCTAACATGTAGGTAGATGGAAATTCACCAGCTGAGTCATCATCATCTGACTCCTCAACTGGCAAAAGGAAGTACTTATTTAAGAAAGAACCCTTGAAATACCTAGATATATTCCATGGGCTCAAGCTTTTCCCAACTTCTTTCACATAGCCTCATGGTTTTTAAACCAGGTAGCTGCTCCTTTGAAACTCATACCTTTGATTGAGGCTGAGAAGTTTCAACCTTTTGACTTTCCTTTGGAGGCCTTGCAAACCTTGTGTTCATCATCACTTGCAATGCTTTTATTGTCATCCCAGGATGTATATATGCACTTCTTGTGCATTGCAGCTGCTTTCCTTCTTGTAGCTCTTCTTATGTTGCCCTCCAAGCCATTTGTAAGAGGAGTAAGCAACAATCAGTTTTGGGTAATTTTTGGTAAAATGTCCTTCTTTGCCACAATTGTAGCAGCCCTTGGTTGTAGTTCTGATGTCCATGGTATTCAAATCTTGCTTGGAAAATGGTAAAACTAAGGCTCATTTTTGGGTTCTCCTCCTGATGAAATCCAGGGATTTTTGTGCCATACCAACCCTTCTAATCTCCTGGAGATAGAGGGCAGGGGAAATGTGAGGGTTTCCTTCTTTGAAAATTTGAGCAATGATTGCTCCTCATGTATTCTTTTCCAACAACTCCACTGTGTGAGAGGTGTTGATGTTGGCTTATCTGTATAGAGCTTTCCATTAAATAATGAAGTCATCAGTATGGGTATCTCCTTGATAGCATTGACTTAATTGGGCATGTGCCTAGTCTTTTTAATTGATACTCCAAAAGAGCTCTTCCAATTTGTAGACCAGGGTAGGCCAGTCATACTACCTTCCTTGTGCAAGCCTTGTCTGGGCAAATCTGTCTGCCATTGATTCTTTTAATCATGAGAGAATCATAAGAGGACAGCAACTACTGTCTTGTAAGAGTTGAGGGCAATTGTACCTGAATTCATGGAGAGCCAAGCTTTCATTTTGATCCACCATTCTTCAAACTTAGCTTTTGACCCATTGTACTCCCCTAAGTCTACAAATACTTCTATGTGTTGTAATGTTCTGGGTGCTGCCACACTAGCTCCTGCCCTAGCTGCTGAGAGTGCCTTTACTTTGGTGGTGAGGCAGTTGTTGTTCTGTGTGAGCATGTTGATTTCATTGATAAGATTCTGTATGTCTACTATCCACTCATTGAATTCTTGAAGGACAACTATGATCTTATCTTCTGAGGACACAGTGGCATCTCCAAGAATTTGATTGATTCATTGAGACATAGTTACATAAGAGGGAGAAGGAGTTTCTTTACTTTGTATGATAATGTTCAGGTTTGTGTAGAAACTTGAGGGATCTCAGGGTAATTCTAGAGTATTCAGAGTTGCTTTCCCTATTCTTAGTAATCTGACAATATGAGATTCTTTTCTTTTTAACTGGCATCTTAATCTTTGGTTTTACTTCTTCTTTGTCATGGTCTTTCCTTTTGCAGCTAGGTTTCACAATTGCTGATGGAGTAAGGGAGCTTAGTGGTGATAACTCTCTTACTTCTTCAAATTGTAGTTCTTCTTTGAAGGGAAACAGGTGGCACAATTCTTGGAGCAAGAGTGGAATGTGGATGGATAATTTTACATCCAAGTGGCTGAGTGGGAGGTCATTCAGATCTATGGAAAGATCTTCCACTACTAAGTGCTGGGATGTGGATAAGATGTCAAGGTTTTCAAATTCTAACTTGAATACTACTTGTCTTATTATACTCTTTTTATCTGGAGCAAAAAAAAAGTCGAATGGTTGTAAGTCCACTTCTAAATGCCTTGAAAATTCTTCTGCAGCTGAGAGTAAATGTGATGTTGGTGATGGAATGCTTTCCATACCCTATGGGCCTGCCAATTTTGCTGGTGAGGTTGTTTTGGCTCAGCTACTTCAGCCAATGCCACATACAAAGGGTTAGATGGGCAGGCTTGACTCAATACAGAGGGAAAAGAGTGAAAAAATTTGTAGAAGGTGGTTGGCACTGGCTCTACCATAAGCTTCTAATGCAGCAATCCTTTGTGGGAATACACTTGTATCATGTAGAATGAAGTCATATCAGTGGGCAAGATAAGGGTAAGAGTAGAGTCTAGTTCTAATGAAACCATCCTAGAGCATCAACTCCCTTAAATCACCAATAGTAACTTGAACTGAGAGAAATATAAGAGATAAGGCTTGTCAGGCCAAGTAGAGTCCTTCTTATAGTGCTTAGGGGAAGATATCAAAAGAACTAGACTGGAGCTCTCTGATGCTGACATCAAGCCTTATGTAAGTACCTACTGGAGATATGTACATGTTGTGATTGTATCTAATGATTCAGGAGTAAAAAGAGAAAGGGCATAGGATGAAACAGAAGTGAAATACATGAGGCCAACACGCAGTGTGGCAGAATGGAAATGAAGCGAAACATATGTGAAACATGTGTATTAAGGAATGGAAGGGAAGTATGATCAAATGCTTTTGTAAAAAGGTGAAACATAGATCTGAAATGGAAATATGGAGTATAATGTGAAATGGGAAAGATAAGAAGTCTCATGTGTGAAACAGAGTGAGGAGGTGAGACAATTATAATACATGAGATTAGGACAAGTGGGAACAAGATAAGATAAAGATAAGATTGTCTGTTGTTAAGTGTAGAAAATGATAAGTCCAATGAATATAAAGGTACAAGAATATACCAATCATAACAAAGAACAGAATACTTCTTAGGAGGTACTCACAAAGAGACTTAACATCTGAGAAGATATTCAAGACTAGGATCAATGATACTCGAAGGATTGGAGGATGAAGGATAAGGCTTAGAGTCAATCAAATGTCTGGATATAAGAATACACTAGTATTGCAGAGAACAAGTGTAAGGAATAATAGTACAGGCAGCTGGATTTAAATACTACTGGACATGTCATCATGGAACTAGATAGAATGTCAAGGAAAATTAAGTCAGAGAAACATGTTGTAAGGAACTGAAGTTCCTTGTGGTCATATCCCATCATTCCATCGACATCGACATCACTTCTAATCATATTCTAATCAATCCTGGTCCAACCCAATCCAATCCTAGTCCAACCCAACCCAATCCAATGCAACCTGACATTTTCTGTCTATTTCCAGATCTCCACACATGCAAGATCTATCTGGATCCTTGATTTTCATTTGGATTGATTTCTTTTGGTTTTATTGAGCTTTCATATCACTTTAACATAGGTCTGGACTCTTTTGTTGTATTCCACATGATTTCTGTTTACCTGTGAAGGAACAATGTTCTTTTTCTTCTGCTTTGCCATACTTGGTTACCAATTGATATTTCCCTTATTAGAAAGAGTCTTGGGTGTTTCCTTGACTATAAAACCCCTGTAGTGCAATGGATAATATATCTTTCACCTGTGTACACTGATTATCCATTTCCTTGCTGCAAAGCTGTGTCTTTGCAAACCTTATCACTTTGCTGCTCATACCTGGCCCTCGTCCTTGACCAGATCTCTTTCATCTCATCACCATCTCATCAAGTCTACTCTGGGTTTTTGGATTCCATCATCAAATGTATATTTCTACTTCCCTTTATCTCTACTTTGCTTTTCGGATCATTTTCTCATCATCCTTTCAGATCAGATTCATTCAGGTTAGCCCCTATTTTTCTGGATTCATTTCCAGATAGTGTAGTCAGGTCCTTTGCCCCCATCAACTTCTTTAGGGTCCCTGGGATAAACCTATTTGTATTCTTCTTTCTTATTTTCTAGTATCCCTCTTGCTATTGCAGTACAGATGGGACTAGAGTTTTACAGCATTATCAGTAACTAAAGGGGAAAAGGAACTATGAGACCAATACAAGAGAATCAGCCGAGAAGTGTGCTATTTGAAGAACAAGAAGGAAAATAAAGGAACAAGTCAAAGAAAAATAAATATAAGAGAAAACAGATTTACAAAAGATAAACTGAAAACTCATATCATTCAGAACAAATCAAAGAAGGCATGTACATATCAAGGGAAACAAAAGAGGTATAAACAATGAGAAAGGAGAAAAACTGTAACACTACCCCTTTATATACTTGAATAAACAGCTAGTATATTACTAGTTATGCTTAATATAATGGTGAGTTGCACATTCTGCATACCTGTCAACATGATTGTATCAAAACAATATTACACACTGTATTTAATTCCACAATTCAACATGTCTACTTGACTACCTATTCTAAATAAATAGGCTTTTATCCAACTTTCCATATTATTCCTCTAAAACCTTCAAACATATGTGTTACTGACAATATTCTTCAATAGTGAGTAAGCCTCCATCACCCACATCAAACACCACCCCTTCTTTGCCATGCACTAATGCTACCACCCCCCAAAAAATCCTAATGTTATTGATTTGGTTCTATATCCTATGGGATGCCCTGCCATTGTAAATCTCAGTCAATTACAATATAAGTGTAATTGATCTTTTCTCAAAGCTTCACCAAACCCTTGCCAAGATCAGGACTTTTTCCACTAAAGTCACATTGAACAATTGCATATTCTACAAGCTAAAAAATCTGATCCTATTCCTTCAACCAGAGGCAATGTCCAAAAAGGATAATACATTCCTACATCATGTAAAGCAGAAATGTAAAAATATGGAAAATAAGTTGTCTATTGAATTCACAACAATAGTTTGCCTATCAGCATACCAGTTCTCCCCTGACCACACTTAGTAATAAGACCTTCCAAATGTAAATGATATAGTCTTTCAAGCTTTGTAAATTCATGCTAACAACTACTTTACTTTTCACTATCCCTGAGATTCACAAATGCAATCAAAAAGCTAAGGCAGAATCATGCAGTGTTATTTGAACATCTACAAGTAAAAATCAAGCTGCTCAGGTCATGGGCTACATGTAATAGATATATATAGAAAAAAATTAGAAAGGTGGTGTATTCATGCAAGACATCACTGGATTTCCATCTATATTCAGAGATATACATAATATTCTGAAAAGGCCATGTTACTACAAGGTATGCACTATCTCCCAATATTTTCAATGCTACCCCAAATCATCCAGGCAAGTGATGTTGAGAGCAATCTGAATTACAAATTTGCATAGAAGCAGTGCAAGATATAGTTTGAGTATGTTTTCAAACCTGTCAAAACTAAATCACCAGCATTGGTCAAGCATTGGAAATTTGTAGTGTTCTATAATCTTCTCTGACTTTCAATGAGGACATATTAAGGATCTCTAGCCACAAGATTTCTTTGTCTATCAAGTGGACATGATATATCATTGAATCACCCTCTTGATCCTTCTTTATATAATATTTTTTCATCTAAATCATATTGATACATTTCAACAAACATCTATCTTTTCTTTCTTTCACATTCTCTTATACCTTCATGACATTTCTATGATAATGTGTGATGTTGTATATAATGGCATTCTAAATACACCCTTCATTAATTCATCTTAATATGCTGTATTAGTGTTTTTCTTGTTTTCCTATTTGTTTCAATATTAACTTGTGGCCCATTTTTACACATGAACCTGACTGCCAGTTTCATCATGCATTAGGACTGGCCTACCCTCTTTCCCTTGATTTCTTCTCCTAGATATTCTGAATATCATCTATATTTATATCCTTTTTTTGACATCCATTCTTGTATTAATATTTTTAGAATACTATAAATGTCATCAAATCACTTGTTCATTTCTGTATCATAAATGTTGTATTTTCTATCATTTTATTAGATCTTGCTCTAATGATGGCATTTATATTTTTTATTTGCCTACCATTATTCTTATTAATGTAAACATTGTATTTTATCTCTTTCATTCAGACCTAGGAATTGAAAGTTCAAGATACACTTTTGTTTCCTTTCTCTTCATATTCCATATTTGTCTTTTTCCCCTCTTTTTTCTAGATTTTCTTGATTTCAACCCATTTCTTCATGATTTTCTCAATTGATAAAAATATTCAAACTCTGTCTGCTTTTTTTTATAATAACATAAATATTTCCTTTTCATACAGTGTTAAATATCCTACATCTCAATAAATCACCCAACTTTTTCATAATAATATAAATAAACATCTCTTCTTTCTTTTCCTCTCAGTACTCTACAATTTTCTCTTAATTCTGTCTTATTAATTTATTATTTAAATTCACTATTTAACTTTGGGCCTATTCCAAAGAGTTTGTATTATAAAGGAGTTAACTGTAGTATTTGTAGTTTTATTAAATGCATTACAGAAATTGGTCTCATCCTGGTATATAAATAGTATATCTTTGTTATGTATTTACTGTTTTTCTACTATCCCAAACAGAATCATTCATCTCATTAAAATTCTATCCTTTTATCAACTATTGCAGCACTTTGCATTTATATCTGCCACCATGTCAAATTTAGTAAAGTATATTTTGTTTATTATATATATTTGTAGAATACTCAGTAAGTCACTATAATATTAGGATAGTAAGTACCTGTAGAATACTCAGTAAGTCACTAAGTAAGACTAAGGTAAGTGGTCCGATGTAAGTACTGCTTAAGTAAGCAGGTGATACCAAATATGAAATCCTAAATCCAACACTCCCCCTCAAACACAAGGGGCTAACTATTAGCTATAAGTGTTTGTCCAAACAAAATAGAAGGTATGATCAAAAGAAATATACCAAAAGGTTCAATAAATAACTTGTAGTGTAGTCCATATTGATGTCCGTTGGTGGTGGTCGTGGTGCGCTCGAGCGGTGTCCATATATGGAAAGTCACGGCTTGGCTGCAGAGTGGCTCTGTCAAAGTGCGCGCACTCATCTCAATCGACTCCAGTGCCACCATCTTCACGTATTGTGACATGCGGCTGCTCCTACAATATATTGAGTCAATATACAACCTTTCTAGTGCGTCCGATCCGCCCGATATGGCTTCGATACGCCCGAATGACATGGTGAGCAGTTTCCTCGCTCAGATCTGACTGACTTCTCTAGATTGTAACTTGAGTCGTCCTCGGCGGTGTGGTGGATCCAGATAGTCGGTGGGCGACCTGGGATAAGCAGGAGGTGGTGTGGACAGCCTAGGTGCGTCTGTCATATTGTGTTTGTAATGTCGACACTGACTTGCCTTTGTATCAGCTAGCGGGTTTGTTTTGACTCATTTTGAGTCACGGCGTGCTCCGCTCATTGCACCATCCGTCTGGCCACTATTCCCATTGTATCCGCCGCCGTCAATAATGTTTGGGCGGCCCCAATCAACTTCTTCATCACTCAACGCTCCCTCCTCGCTCTCTGGCCCTCCTGGGTCCTTATATTGACGTGGCACGTTCATTTCGGCGACGCACGCATTCCTGTCACTCATTGTGCGTGTCCCATCATATTCAGGGCGTTCGATAACCTCTTGGCCACCCGAATCGACCTCAACGCCTCCCTTCGCCTCCAGCTCGCCCAAATGGCCTCCTGGCCCGGTACCTCGACTTGGTGGGATCAACTTGCTGCCACACGCGTTCCCATCGTCTATGGCACGTCCCTGGGTGCCCTGGAGGTCTCCTGGTACGACCATCTCGCCACTTGGGTCATCTGGGTCGTCTGGAGGTCTCATAGGTGAGTTTCCTCCCTCTACCTGCTCTGAGCGTGCACACTTGCGTTTTGACACATTCTGCAGCTCCCTCGGCCGGTTCCTAGGGTCCTTGACGTGTCCCAATGCTCCCAACATGTCCGTCTTGGCTATGGTACACTTGATGTCAGCGCTCGTCAACACTCGCCACTCCCCCTCGAGCTCAATGCTCGGGGGTCCATTCTCTCATGCGGATGGATCGGCTGGGCTGGAAGGTGGTGGTGAAGGCTCTGGGGATGCTCTAGGTACGTCGCTGTCGACCGTTTCACTATGCTGATCGCTTTCTTCGTCAGCTTTTGTCGGTCATACGTGCACACTCGCACTTTCTCTCTCCCCCGCGATCGATGCGATACGGTGCGTCGTCGCACTCTCCTTGTCATCCCGTAGGCCCTGTGACGCTTCCTCTGCAGCCTCCCCATCATCTGCTGCATCCGCGCTTCGATGTGTGATGCTCCCAGTTCGTTCGAGTTCACCGATCTTACTACCTGGCTCGACCTGGACATCCATGTGGCCCCACAGTTTGACTTGCGACCTGGTAGGTGGTTTGTCGGGCTTCCCAGCTCGACGTTCGTCGTCGCTGTTGCTGCCCGCACCCTCCTCAGCACCTCTTGACGTCCCCAACACCTTCGTTTCGACCTGCACCTTGTCTCCTTGACCTGTCATGCCCGCTGGCTGGTCAGGCAGCTCTGTGGGTGCGTCTGGACGACGCTCATCATCACCCGTCGCATCCCCAGTGTCCTCTGACTGTCTGGGTCCATTCGTCGACTTGGCGTCTCCATCAGGGTGGATGCACGACGCACTTTGTGTGCTCGCGCTGGTCTTCGTCGGCCAGTCCGTTTCATGTGCGGTCAGCTCCCTGCTGCCGCTCGTCTGACCTGCATGCTCCCCCTCAAGCAGCATGCTCTGGGGTGTGTGTGGTAGTGTCGTGGTGGTCTCGTCTTCGGACGTCTCCACCTGACTGTCTTCGTCATTGACGTGCTCGTGCACTCGACTCTGTTCCTTGTCACTAACCCGTTCCACAGTGTCCTTGCAGGTCCCCTTGGGCTTGGTGCGTGTGTGGTCGACATCGGTGTCGCCATGATCATCTTGGCTGTTCCATGTGGTGGGACCCTTGCTGGTAGCTCTCCTGGCTCCAGTCACTTGCCCACTCGCCTTGGCCATCTCACCGCCCTCTTCGCCTGTCATCTCGGCTTGTTCATTGGCAGTTTTGACTTTTCCACCTGCTTGTACCTCGAGCGGCTGGTCTTGTGGGTTGCACGATGTGCCCGTTGGCTCTGATGGCTCGGTGCATGTCACGTTTGGGTTCATTGTGTCGATGGTCTCATTGTCGACCTCCTAACTCACTGTTGGGCTGCTCACCAGGATCACGAGGCCTACGCTGTCAGCTTTTTGGTCCGTGGTCTCCATGCCTGGTCCACTTGCTGTGGCTGTGCCTTCGTCGACTCTCCTGTGCAGCTTCTTGCCCTCTTGTCTCGGCACACGACACTTCTTGTCGTGTCAACCTTCAGTCTTGGCGCTTCCGGACCTGGTCTCGACTCCTTCGCACTCGCATGCCTTGTGGCCATGCTTGCCGCACTTCCAACAGATCCCGCAGTATGTTGTAGATACCTGCGCTGCCACTTGTGGTGCTGGGCTAGTGGGCTTGTTGAATAGCTTGCTTAGATAGTCGAAAAAGTCGTGAGCGGTTGTCAGATGGGTATGGTCCCAAATGGATGGTGAGGTGGTAGTCATCAGCATGTACTGCGCTTCCGTGTTGTCGCGCATCCACGCAGCTGCACGCCACAGGTCCCATGGCCCGTTTGGCTTTGTTTGGGTCCCGTCGAGTAGTCCGAGTAGATCTTGCACTTCCGCTGCTTGAAAAAGCTTCTCGCAGTAATCTGACCAATTCCGCCCGTCTGCCGCAAGGTCCGGAATGAGAAATTTCTTGCCGTTCTTGGCTCGTGTCAAGTAAGGCATTTCTCCAAGCCTGAGTGAGTGAACTCTTGTGGTCACTGAGAAGCACCAGGGCTCATAACCTGTAGAATACTCAGTAAGTCACTAAGTAAGACTAAGGTAAGTGGTCCGATGTAAGTACTGCTTAAGTAAGCAGGTGATACCAAATATGGAATCCTAAATCCAACAATATTTACTGATGACAGTTGTCAAACTAAATTTTGAACAGATGCCTTCAATGCAATACAAGATTTCACAACCTTACTACTCATATTCATATTGTTCACTACTCTTATTCAAATACCACATATTAAGGCAAGTTTATTTTCATCAATGCTATATATAACTTATAGTAGCCTATATAGGCCATTCTATTACTTTGCAATGTCAAAGAGATGAAAGTTTTCATTGTTCTTGTAAAGGGTATAGCTATCAAAATCCTAATTAATTGAGGATACATTTAAAATTGAATTGTCAATTTAATACAAAAACTATTTTTTCAGATTTTCTCACATCCCATAACAATAATTCTAGTGATAGGATATTTAGCTCACTGAACCAAGGCCACAGAATTATGGGAAATAATATCCTTTGAATGGAGAAAATGTCTCCCTTTCATTTCATGATAAAAAATGTCTTTTAAATGATCTAAATAACTGTTAGAACCGTAACTCCGGTATCAACTCCGGAACGCCGGAGGTGATTTAGGAAGTGGGACTTGGCTTCACTGTATGTGGTGCGCCCTTACAAGAGTTCAGTCCCAGATTTACGGAGATCGGAGATAGGACTTAAGACATGGAGACGTCAAGTCGAGCGGAGGTGTCAGAGGAGAGTCGTCGAGACTCAAGTGGAAGTCAGGAGAGTTATTCTAGATAATATTCGAACTAAAGAATACAGGAGTGAAATCGGAGGCTTATATACGGAGTTCAAGAATGATTAGTAAACAGAGTCGTAAGGGATTGGTAAGAGAACAGGAGTCAGAAGTAAGTATCCTGGAGCTGTGCTCTAAGCGAGACACAGGTTCGGAGGTAAGTAAGTAACGGAGCTAATACTAAATAGGAGAGAAACAGGAACAGAGACGAAAAGAGAATATTAAGTACAAGTCCGGAATCCGGAGACAAGTCCTGTGTGAGAACGCAGCAGAGTTCTTGATGATAGGCCCAGAGGGCTGGAGTTGAACTTGGGCGAAATATGGGATATGACAATAACATATATATGTATTTCTCTGGCCTTCAATCTCACTTGTGTAAAGAAAGCACCAAGCATGATAATGATATAGTAAATGGATTCTCTTCTGCTCAAAATGAAGTTGGAACCCCAGAATCTAATATGAAGGTCAATTTACAATGATGTTTTAAGTGATCATTGCCTTCCAAAATCATTTCCTCATATTTGAATACTTTGTTTCGGTTTGGACTTCACATTAACATTATTGTCATATGTCTAAAATGTTCTCAGGCTCTGAACCATTCTTATATATAGTCATGTTTCTTAACATCATCTGTCATGTTCCTCCACTGATGAGCTGGCTAGTATTTTTGAAGAATTAGATCTTTCCCCTTCTTTTTATCAAATGTTATTATTCCCATTGTTAGTTTTGAGTTGATTGATGGTTTTGTATACCTCACCAAGTCTTGCAGAGCCACCATGCAGAATGTCATATGTGAAACACTAACGCCCACCTAGGGCTTGCTGTACCTAGCAAGGCCTTCCAGAGGTGTGCTTGACTAGAGCTGGTTGGTAGCCATGCTAGTAAACCAATTGGTCAAGTGCAGATGGGTTTTGGGAGAACTCCAGGAGGACAAGACTGGGGATGTCAGTTGAGTTGGTCCTGGTATATACATATATACTATCCAAAGTATGTACATGTTGTAGTACTATACAGTATCTATACATAGTAACTAGCTGTGTATGACAAGTCAGAGCAAGTTATATAGAGTCCAGGCACAGTCCTATGAATTAGTGTGAGTCATACTGGGTCAAGGCATAGCCATAAGGTAATATACAAGGCAGTGTGCACATTGCATACATGTGTCAGAGATAAGCATAGCCATGAGTATAGCCATAGACATGAGGTGCGATAGGAATGGCAATAGGGATAGGTATCTACATAGCTATATGTGCATAAGGCTGCAATAGTGTATAGCCGAGGATGCTAAGGGGAACAAGGCATGGAGGCAATATGTAGCAATGCACATGTGGAACACATGAGGCATAATAAGGGAGTGACTCATAGATAAAAGAGATAAGAGATAAGGTATGAGTCATAAGCAGTTGTAATGAGTCATAAGCATAGCCAAGCATAGCCGAGCATAGCCGTGAGGCAGTGTGAGGCAGTGTGTGTTGTGAGTCACTAATGATGATAAGGACATGAGGCATGACATGAGGCTGAGGATGACTATGTGGCAGTGCGATGCAATATAAGATAGTGATGAGGCTGTCATTGATGAGCCAGGACAAGTTGTGAGTCATTAATGACGATAAAGACATGAGGCATAACATGAGGCCAAGGATGATTGTGTGGCAGTGCAATGCAATGTAAGGTAGTAATGAGGCTGTCATTGATGAGCCAGGACAAGTCATAGTATAGCCTTGAGGCAATGCAATGCTATGGTGTGGCAGTGCATGGCTGTGTTGTGATGAGTCATGGTGAGTCACAACAGTAATAAGCATAACCATGATGCTGTGCACATATCCACATGATATGATATGAGACTAAGGCTGTGCATGGCTGTGTACATGCAAGGCAAGCTGATTCATCATATGATGAGCATGGGCATATGATGTCATGTGATGTCATGTAACCAAATAGTCACATGGTCATTATTGAATGAGTATGATGGATTCAATGAAAATAGGAGCTATTTAGTGAAATGCTTTGTAAAAAGCCCAGAAAAATAGAGATAAATAAGGAAAAAATAAGGGCAAATATCAGCAGTTGTAACAATATGGATACTACCATATTGTTAGAACTCTACAAAATTCATCTTATCTTTAGTTTTAGAAGTTATTTATATTAACCCTAACCTGGCTATCAAATATCTATATAGAACTTTTACTGAATACATGTCTATTATGCAATTCAAGGAAAATCAATTATCATTTCCTTTGGATCTATCTGACAATGCTTACAAAACAACTGGCTTCCTCCAGTAATTCAGGTGACTTCAGATTATGAGTGCTCATTCCACTCAAAAGCTATTATCTTTGCTTGCCATTCTCCTGTATGGCAATACATTTTTCCCTATCATGTCAGTTGTTAAGATTATATTCAAATAGATGTGAAATGATATTGAAAATATGAAAGTCTCATTGTGTTAGAGACTGATCAACTCCTGGTGGAACTCCGGAATCCTGGAGTTGTGCGGATGGATTAGGACTTCGGGTTCAGCTTATGTGCTGCGCCCTTGCTGTCATTCACATCCTGTATTTTGAAGCGGGGAGGAACAGAGATAACAGAGGGAACAGAAGTCTATCCAAGTTGATAATATAGCTACTGTACACGGAGTATCTAAGAGTTTATACATATATAGAAGAGTACAGTATTAGTAATGGATGACGGAAACAGAGAATGGGAGATAAGAAAGCTAGTGCTGCACTCTAGCAGGACGAATGCCAGAGCTGTGCAAGCACAGGTTGGAGGTATCTAAGGATTGGAACTAAACTATGTATGGAACAAAGGAGTATCGTAAGTACAGAGTATAAAAAAGAATTAGTCAGAGTATGGATGTCCGGAGGAACGGAGGTACATATTAACAGAAAACAAACTGGAGATTGCTCCTGAAGGAGGGGAGTTGTACCCAGAGGCCAGAGTTGTGCTAGGAGTTGGCACAGTATATGACAGTATGTATCCCCCTCTTAGGCCCAAACCCCTAAGAGCCATAGGAGGACAATGTGAAGGTGGAGGGTGAACAGAGTTCAGAGTGGAGGTTGGAGTAACAGGAAGGACTATAAAGTCCATGAGGGAAGTCAGATGTTCCTTAAACCACAATCACCATGTCCAAAAACCTCGACATCACAACCTGGTCTGATAAACACCTGGTGGAGTGCGCTGAAGATGATGATGACATCTGCAAGGCGAAGTTTGTTGAGCAGTGGTGAAGAAGGAGGGCAAAGAAGGAGGTGTGCAAGGCGGAGGAGGCACATATGTATATCATTGTTGTTGTCAAGCATCACATCATGCCATCATCTCAGGATGAGGGTAACATGGCCTAGGCCTTAAGTCCCAGCTTTGGGCTGGGCTGGGCTCCAATTGATGGCTTTTCAAGGCTTTAGGCCTGACTCAACATTTTTCAAAGCTAGAGCCTCCTAAAGCCAAGTCTGAGCCAGGGCTTTCAGGCCAAGCCAGGCCAACACATTATTAGTAGACACATTATATACCCCAGGTTAGATCTGTCATGGATAAAAACCTGTTAATCCATGTACTATAGAGTACTCATCTACCCACATTGGACACCCATGAATACAAGTACCCACAAGTTGGTGGATATGGGTTAGGTATGGGTTGAAGCTCAAAACCCCAGGGGTTTACCCATATTATACTCTACATGTAACAGGTGATGTTATCATATAAAAAATGATGTAGGAATATTACAGCCACGTAGCATATTTAATGTGGTACTTTTAGCTACTTGCAATGCCAACTAGGCAGCATCAATTTTGATACACCAGCTATAAGCTGACTAGTCCAACTAACTGAGCCAGGCCAAGCTGTATGACAGTAGCTATTATGACATAGCCAGCCAGGGTCAAGCCATAGCCAGCTAATGACTAGCTGAGCCACAGCAACACTAAGCTGGACCATGGAAAACCATGTACAGACAGTACAGTATAGGCAGAGGTGAATAAGGAGGGGCAGGTTCAGGCATGCAGTTTCAAGCCTGCAAATGCTCTCATCAGGAAGCTATGCCTCCTACCACTGTCCTTCCAAAACCATTTAAGGTACCAGTTATCAATCTCAAGCCCTATTGAGGGAATTGGCCAAATCACAAAGTGACCCATAATAGTGGGGGCATGATCCCAGATAGATTGGTTGCTATACAGGTAAAATGAGTGGGGAGGGGGAGGCTTCCTGCTCAGCAAAGCCTATATACATATGGATGTCAGAATGCGCAAGCGTGCACACCACCGATCATGTATAGATCCATTGCATGGAGCATATTGTTTGGCTCCAGACGATGTACCACACGATGCACACACAGCCCGACATGTTTTATTAGTTACACATTCTCTCAGATATGATCCATTCTACTTTTCTTCCATTATCATTGCATTCTTTGTTTACCCCATTAGATAGTTGGCTTGTATCTATGAGTACTTAAACGGCCCTGTTCGTAGTTGTCACCTCAGTCCATCTGCCCCACAAACGACTGAGGTAAGTATCTTTCACATAGATCATACCAGACTTATGCTCACTTCGTACATAGCGCTTTGTTTAGTCTTATAGGTTATGAGCCCTGGTGCTTCACACTACTGAACAGATCCACTTACCAATACAATGTCATCCACCATCCCTGTCACCACCGATATGCTCCCTAGTAACATATCCAAACTCAATGTCAAGGGTACGAACTAGGCGATCTTCACTTTCTATTTTCAGATCGCCATTGAGGCCAAGGACATGTGGAGCCATTTTGATGGAACTACAGCTAAGCCGACATTCACCATCCCGATGACCACTGATGAAGCTACAGAACACAACAAGTGGCATAAGAATGAGGATATAGCAAAGCATCTGCTTATCCAGCATATCCCCGACTCAACAGTGCTGAAGATCTGGAAGCTGGTGACTGTAAAGGAAATGTGGAAGGAGATCAAGCAGGAATATACCGAAAAAAGGGCTTACGTGCAAACAGACTTGTGCATCCAATTTCTCAAATCTCGGATGCCGAAAGATGGAGATGCCTGCCAATTCTTGGATGACCTGCGGACCAAGTGAGAAGAGCTAGCCTCAGTAGGAGTGGACATTGGCGAGAAGGATTACCACTTGACAATCATCAGATTCCTTCCCCCACATCTTGCCAACTTCGCATCAACTCAACTCACTGTCGCTCATTTATATGCCATGTCGAAGACAATCAAGCCTGATGTTCTGATCTCACTCATCAGCAAAGAAGCAGAACAGCAGAAGACAAAACATACCAGTAGAGGTGACATGAAGGATCATGATGAAGCCATGACCATAACATCATCCACAAGGATGCAAGGACATGGTCGAGGACATGGATCCTCCCAAGGCACTCAGTCAAAATGGCTATGCTAGAACTGTGGATCAGATCAGCACCTAGCCACAAAGTGCAACAAATTAAAGAATACAAACAAGAAGACAATGACTCACGTGGATAGTGCCCATGTTGTAATGGATGACGCTGATTCCGAGGACAGTGTTTTCAGAGTTATTGAGGACGATAAATCACTCCCCGATCTGATATCAATGGAGTCAGACAATGACAACAAAGCTAAAGATGTACCTGGCAGAGTGCAGGAAGTCTTCTACATATGATGATGACAATGACTGGTTCTCAGTCACCAGCGATGATAGCCCATGGGGCTGGGATGACAAAGAGTTCCGAGTGCACAAAACTGAAGACGAGATGTCTTGTAGCTGCACTGGCCTTCCACCCACTGCCGAAGACAACTTGGAGAACATTGCTATGAAGGTTAGCAACTGTCAAACTGATACATGCTATGTTGAGCTATATGACTTGGGCACTACTCATCATATCAGCCCGGATTTGGACCATATGCTGAATGTCCAACCAATCCTGCCAAAGTTCTTTACTGCTGCGAACCAACAGAAGTTCAGCACTACCAGAGTGGGCAACCTAATCATAGAAATCCCCAATGGGATGGAAGTCTCAAAGTTGCACCTAATAGAAGTCCTGTACTCATGTGAAGTGGGGTACATGCTCGTGTTAATTGATCGTCTGGATGAGCTTGGTCTCTTGACAATGTTTGCAGATGGCTACTGCATGATTCGCAATACCAGTGGAAAAATAATCGGGTGTATACCACAATCTGCGAAGGGACTATATCGTGTTGTACACGAGGGAGAACACACTGCTGCGGTAACAGAGCAACTCACTGTTATGGAGTTCCACCACCAAATGGGACATATCGTGCCATCAGTCACACAACATCTAGCTGAACAAGATCTTGTTAATGGCCTTGAAATTGATACATCAAGAGATGAACCCACCTTCTGCGAATCCTGCATATATGGCAAGGCCAGTCGTAAGCCCATAGTGAAGGAGCGCAAGGGCCCACGTGTGAAATCCATCAGTGACATTGTCTATTCGGACGTTTGGGGTTCATCACCCATTGCGACACTAGGTGGCAAGCGCTACTATGTCACTTTTACAGATGACAACACACGGCTTACCCATTTTCGCCCAATGCAGCAAAAGAGCAAAACCTTTGAGGTGTACCGAGGATTTGAAGCCTAGTTGGACAGGCAGTTAGCAGAAAAAGTAAAACTCCTCCACTCAGATCGAGGGGGAGAATACCAAGGGAAGGAATTCACACTTTACCTTGAAAGGCAAGGTACCATGCAGTGTCTTACCACACACGATACGCTGCAATACAACAGAGTCACCGAGCGATTGAATCGGACCATCTTAGAAATGGTCTGTGCCATGTTGCATGCAAGCAGACTGCCAAAATTCCTGTGGGGAGAGGCTGCACATTATGCCGTATGGTTAAAGAATCGGACACTTACCAAGGTGCTCGCAGGCAAATTGCCATACGAGGCCATGCTGGGCAAGACGCCCGTCTTTGTCAAAATGGGTGCCGGCATGAGGCTGGAAGGACGAGTTGAGCAGGGGAAATGGATGGGAATTGACAAACGTACCGAAAACGCATGCCACGTATATTGGCCCTCAAAGCACACAGTGACCGTTGAGCGCAACATTTATTTCAACACTGCACCATGTACTGTTGAGGGGGAGGAAGAACCTACCTTTTTTGGCACCAGCACTTCAGCACACCTACCCATTTCTGTCACCGCTGACAAATCACCAGCTATGCCAGCCAAGCTGTCACCCATCAAGACTGTCACATAGCCTCTGGCTATTCCCAATTCTCCATTATCACCACTAACACCACTGCCATCACCATTTGCCTCACCACCTACAAAACCCCTCCATTTACACACCCCTGATGAAGACAAGCCACATACCAAATGCATCCAAAAGCCTAGCCAGCGCATACTTAACATAATCAATGGCAAGGCCACCACTGCCATGCTCCCTCAGGGTATGCAACCGCCTGACACCATAGTCAAAGAGCCAGCTGTTTTTCAAGGCAATGGAATGGCTGAGCAAATCCTTGCTGTCACAAATGAGCGGTACACGAACAATTTTGATGAGCACGAGCTCACAATGCTCGTCGAGTAGGCCAGCACAGCCACCAAAGCTCTCGAACCCACCACACTCACTGATGTGAGAAAATGCCTGGATTGGCTGAGATGGGAGGATGGTATTCATGAAGAGCTGGACACACTCCAAAAGGCCAGTATCCAGGAACTCGTCGACCCCCTGCCTGGCACCAACATTGTTGGATCAAAGTGGGTATTCCACGCAAAGAAGGATGCTGCTGGGAATATTGTGCGTTACAAAGTGCGCCTTGTTGCACAGGGTTTCTCCCAAGTCCCCAGCATCGACTACTTCAACACATATGTCCTGGTTGCAAAGCTCACTTCAATCCGAACCGTTCTTGCTCTTGCCACACACCAGAACCTTGAACTGCACCAGATCAATATCAAGGGCATGTACCTCAATGGACAATTAAATGTGAATGAAGTCATTTACATGCATCAGCCACCTGGTTACGCTGACCTGAACTACCCCCACAAAGTGTGTTGTCTATGCAAAATGCTATACAGCCTCAAGCAGAGCGGCCATCACGGGTATCAGTGACTAGTCGAGATTTTGGTGACTAAGCTAGGGTTTAAATAGTGTGAGGTCGATCAAGCCATCTTCATCAGATGAGAAGGACCATCCTTCATTATCATTGTCATGCATGTCGATGACTGCACAATTGCAGCAACCTCACTCATTTTGATCATGGCTGTCAAGAAAAAGCTCAATCGCTTTGTTGAAGTGACTGACCTCAGCGAGCTACATTGGCTCTTAGGTATCGAAGTAATGTGGAATCGAGAAGAGCGCACACTTGCCCTCTCGCAATGAACATACATAAATGCCATTCTGTGCCACTTTAACTTCAACAAACTCAAACCCATCTCGGCGCCCATGGAGCCAAGTGTGAAACTCACCATGAGTCAGTCACCGTCTACCACAGTCAAATATGCCGCCATGCAAAACATCCTGTACCAAGAAGCAATTGGATCTCTCATGTATGCAGTGCTCGGAACTCGCCCCAACATCTTCTACGCTGTCTCGCAAGTCTTGCACTTTTCATCCAATTACAGCCAAGCACACTGGGACGCCGTTCAGCAAATTTACAGGTACCTACTCAGAACAAAGGACCTAAGGTTGACCTATGTAGGGGGAGAGAAACAGCTCCTTGGGTATACTGACGCCGATGGCAGCGTTACAGAGGACCACCATGCAATCTCCAGCTACACCTTTCTCATTGATGGTGGCGCCATGTCCTGGAGCTCGAAGTGACAAGAAATCGTTTCACTCTCAACAATGGAAAGTGAGTATGTAGGTGCTATGCATGCCACAAAGGAAGCCCTTTGGCTTCGTACCCTCATATCTACTGTAGCCTTTTCGCACCTATCCTGCAATCAACAACTCTTTTCTTGGACAACCAGTGAGTGATTGCACTCACCAAAGATCATCAGTACCACACATGTACCAAGCATATTGATGTGCATTTCCACTTCATCTGCTGGATCATTGACAATGGCAAAATTCAACTCGTCTACTGCCCCACTGGCAACATGGTCACTGATGTTTTCACCAAGGCCCTGCTATTGCCGAACTTGGACTGTGCACAGCTTGAGGGGGAGTGTCGGAATGCGCAAGCATGTGTGCTGCCGATCGTGTACAGATCCATTGCACAGAGCATATCATTTGGCTCCAGACAATGTACCACACAATGCACACACAGCCTGACACGTTTTATTACTTACATGTTCTCTTGGATATGTTGCATTCTGCTTTTCTTCCATTATCATTGCATTCTTTGTTTACCCCATTAGATAGTTGGCTTGTATCTATGAGTACTTAAACGGCCCCGTTCATAGTTGTCACCTCAGTCCGTCTGCCCCACAAACAACTGAGGTGAGTATCTTTCACATAGATCGTACCAGACTTATGCTCACTTCATATGTAGTGCTTTGTTTAGGTGAATATCATTTAGTCTGTCTGCCCTGCAAACAACTGAGTGCTTTGTTTAGTCTTATAATGGGGTGGGCACAAGGCCAGACACAGCCAGCAAAACTCACAGGTCATTCAGGCACCAAGGCTCCTTTCAGAGATCCCTAGCACACTTTATCGCTGCCATGCAGTCCCCACTGTGGGATCACTCTTCGCCATCCATAAAGGATTCAATAAGCAACATAAATTGCAGGCCCAGTCAAATTTTTGAGGGACAAACTACTCGAATAGCTATCCCAGAGTTGGGTCCCACAACCGATCTAAAAGGATAAAACTAATTGTATGCCACCAGTCCGTCTACTCTCGATCCCTGAATATTTTCTCTATGGCTGCACTGGAGTAAGACTTGGGACGTTCAAGTGCTGGACAAGTGGCTTGATGAGCGAAGCCCCGAAGGTAAAGGAAATGGCACCTACGTGCACCTAGAGCACGATCCCAGATGAGCTGCGCCGCCACACCAAAAGCCCTCGACACTCCGAACAGTACAGTGTAGAACTGCATTTGAGTGAGACCGTAGTGTGTCAGTAGCACACCCGAGTGAGCATCGACATTTGGCCATGGGTTCTTAGCTTTACCAGCCTGCATATTTCGTCAGTCAGAACATACATAGCGGGATAAAGCAACCACAAACCTGTAGGAGAATGTTAGGGACAATATCGTAAACCTGCCCAACCAATCTAAAGAGAGGATCGCGGGGTAAATGTTGCAATGCAAATTCGCGCTGCGCAGTGTAACGAGGATCCGTTTTGCGCAGTACAGCATGCCCGTAGCCCGGCACAACTTGACCACCTTTCAGCGTGGACCACACGTATTCTTTTACGGCCTCGTCGCTAGCATTCTCGCCAATCTTTTCTTGCATCTTGCGTAACCATATAAGCACCTCCTGGTTAGCAAGACCATGCAAGGGTCCAGCGAGACCGTTCAAGGAAGCGCCAAAGGCCAAGAATGGATCTGAAAGAGCAGAACCAACCAACTTCCCAGTATGGGCAGAGACGTTACCACCCTCGTGATCACTAAAACGCGCTAAGAAGGGCAACACACCCAGACCTTGAACCTTACCTGTGGATAGTGATGTAGAGCCGAAGAAGCTCCACGAAAGCCTCGTTTTCGCCAAAGCCAAGGAGTGTGGCGAGATTATGCGAGTAATCTTTGTGAGGGTCGATGGCGGGGAGCTTGCCATCGCCGAAGACATTGCGATAAATCCGACCCGCAATATTGGGAAGCTTGGCGATGCTGAAATAAAACATGTGAATGGAAGAACGAGATGGGTATGAATAACAAACAGATCCATTGCATCCTCGAAGGTAGGCGCCCAATAATCCTTCTTAGAAACACCATCCTGGTAGGCTTTAGCAAAGGCGGAATCGTGATTGAGCTAGAAAAACTTGAATTCCAATCCCGCGAGAAAAGGGTCGGGCGTACCGCAGTGACAGCTAGACTAAACTGGCTCATCGGATGCAGTGTAGGAGGGCATCGATCAAGAATCTCCTCAACGAACTCGGGGATTGCAGCACGGGCCGCCCAGTCTTGAGATAGGCCAGCGACCTGCTCCTGTGTTGGAACTTCGCCAGTGATAAGAAGCCAGAAGAGGCCCTCAGGTAAAGGCTCAGAGCCGCCAGGCGCCTTGGGAAGAAGCTCCTGGCACTCGGGAATAGACTTGCCACGGAAACGAATTCCTTCCTCTAACATGTACTATATCAGCGACAAGAATTAGTCCGCTTTGACGGCCGACTCACCTGCGTCAAGGACAGACCCGTCCCAGATTAATGCAGGTAGACCACGCATGCCCCTGGAGAGAGGCACGTTAAACGCTTGCAAGCCTAGGAGAGCGCTGAAACATGCCCATAAAGCTGATCTACCAGGACAGGACCGAATGCCTTTTTGCCATGCTGAGCACGTATTTGCTTGACCTATACGACTAATTTAGACTGCCGGAAAAACAAGCATAGGGAAGGCATACCTTTTCTATTTCTACAGGAATTAACTCGGCGAGCCGGTCTTTCAGCGTCGACTGTTTTGGAGCTGTTGAAGAAAACCGGGCCGAAGCGATGCCTGCGCGTGCAAATGGAGAACGTGACTGATGATGATACGAAATGAGTCGCTACAACGTTGGCTAGAAAGAAAGGGACATACGATGGAACGAAGGGATGCAGCCATAGCAGGAAACACGGACAAGGAAGAAGAAACGGAAGTGGGTGAAAAAAGCGTGGAGGGCAATACCGGAACAATATACAGGCGGCGTGGGAACTCCGGACAGCGTGTCCACCAATTGCAAGTGCACGGCCGAACTTCGTCGGCTACATTTGATTAGGAAGGTGTCTCCCACGTCTCGAAAACCCGATTTCAATTCTCAGATCTCAACGCTCACGAACGGTTTGATGGCGAAACGGAAGAGACCCTTCGATCGACCTCTCTCTCTCCTGCCCCAGGTCAGCTCGTTGCCCACCTCCATCCCGTCCCCTTATCTACTTCGCCCACCAGAAAAAGCACTACCGCCAACGTGCTCACGCCAATCCATTCTCTGATCACGCTCTCGATTACCCTGCCTCGCCTCACACGATCGACTGGGGCGAATACTACCCGGCATTCTCAGCATCTGGAAAGAGCCCCGAGTTTGTTGACATCGGGTGTGGCTTCGGCGGCCTTCTTATTGCGCTTTCCCCGCTGTTTCCAGACAAACTGATGCTCGGTGCGTTTCCATGTTGCGCGATCTTCACCCCCCTGACCACAACAGGTATGGAAATCCGTGTCCAAGTCACACAATATGTTCAAGACCGTATCGCCGCTTTGCGCACAACCTCCACGGGCCCCTCCCAGTCCACATCCTCCTCCACTCCAGCTTCCTACCAAAATGTGTCCGTTGTCCGCGCTAACGCCATGAAATTCCTTCCGAATTTCTTTCTTAAACACTCCTTGTCCGCCCTGTTCTTTTTATTCCCAGATCCGCATTTCAAGACCCGCAAGCACAAGGCTCGCATCATTTCTCCTACCCTCCTTGCAGAATACGCTTATGTACTTCGGCCCGGCGGCATCATATACACGATAACTGATGTGCATGATTTGCATGAATGGATGAAAACACATCTAGAGGCGTTCCCGTTATTTGAGAGCGTCACCGAGCACGAGCTAAGGCAACAGGGCCATGGTCCAATTCTGGACGCCGTATACCACAGCACCGAGGAAGGAAGGAAGGTTGAGAGAAACGGTGGCGAAAAGTGGCTTGCCTGTTTCAGACGCCAGGAAGTGTCCAGGATATAACCGCATCGTAGAGGAATCACATCACTGTAGCTCTTCCATTTCATTCTCTTTCGTGTGCTCCGTCTTTTCTCCACCACCAACTGCAGTAATGAGGGATTTTGTTCTCTTTGCCAGCGCAGCTCTCATTTCGTCGTGAAGCACCGTGCTAGCATCAACAGCCAATCGGAAGATCTCCTCGAATCGATCGAGGTGTAACCTAGTGTCCATCGTCACAAGTGTTACACGCCCCGTGCGAGGCATGACGGCAACAGACATGTGCGGCACGTCGTTTTCTTCCAGGGTGTTTAGGTCTAATAACGGGGAGGTCGAATGCACCCCCCCAGAGATTGCACAGACAAAGTCGAACATCGCAACGCCCCCGGTGGCAAGGGCTAAAGTAGTCCCGTTGAGACAAGCCGGAAGTAAACCTCCATCTTGCTGGACGACTTGAATAAAGATGTCGATCTGGGACCTCGGATAGAGATGTGTTTGCACGACAGGCTCGAATGTTGACTTTACAAGTGACGCGAGTTCGAGCATTCGTCTGTCGTTGGCAATGGTTAGCGTACGAGAACACAGAACGTATGCTCTATGCAGAGTGGAGATCATGCCAATCAAATCACTACTTACTTGTCCCCTCTAGTACGTTTCCTACGTTCGCCGGTACTGAAGGCCGCGATATGTACTTCGACGTTGATGTTGGCACGATCATGAATGGTCTGGGACCGCATTTTTGCTTCTCGTGGACCAAGTACAGAAACCAGTACTTCAGTCAGGCCATGTCGCATGGTGACCGACGCGTCGGCGGAGCCTTGCAATGAGAAGTCGATATCTATCTCTCTCAGCTCATATTGCTTTCGTCCATCAG
>JBBPRB010000041.1:0-40654 GCA_038092815.1 Hortiboletus rubellus
ACACATGAAATGATAGGGCTTATATAGTGAGAGCTGATGTAGTTACATAAAGGTGACATAATAGAAGCATTATCAAATGTATGTAATCACTTTACAGCCTGCTAGGGTCTAATATATGCAATCAAAATCTTAAGTCAAAAAACTGTCCAAATGAGTTATCATTTTGAAATGATTGTCATTTTATCAAATCACAACCAATTCCCTTAAACCTTGATGCTATAGACAGCCAATGGCAAGTACTTTATTTCATACACTAACATAATGACAGTCCAGGTTAGGATTGTCGCAGGATATCAGCTTTAGGTGAAAATGTGCAAACATGCGGACAGTTTTTTGAGCCACTATACAAGGATATTCTGAAGCTTCCAAAAAAAAAACAGAACAAATGAAGGATTGCCATGGAAAAAAAAATTAAATCACTTAAAGAGCAAAAAATGTAGGAATTGATTGACCTTCCACCTGGACAAAAACCTATCAAAGGCAAATGGGTATATGTTGTCGAAAGTGACAGTCAAATTAAGGCTTACTTTATTGTTAAAGATTTTACTCAAATATATAGAAAAGGTTTTGAAGAAACCTTTTTACCAGTTGCAAGATTTGAGACTGTTCAACTTCTTCTCTCTATTGCAGCACTTGAAGATTGGGAAATTGAAGCACTGGATGTCAAGCCTTCCTATTTGGAGAACTGAATGAAGAAATCTATATGAAACAGCCCAAAGGTTTTGTATAACCTGGCATGGAGAAGAAAGTTTGTTATTTGCTAAGGGTTATCCAAGGCTTAAAACAAGCTGCCATACAATGGAACAAGCCACTTTACAAGTCTTTCCTAGATATGAGATTTGATTGGACACATGAAGATCCTGGTGTCTATGTTTATTTTTACAACGAGAATATAATCATTTTAGTTCTTTATGTTGATGATGCTCTTTTCATGGGCTCCAACCATTCCTATCTCATAATGAAGAAGCAACAATTTATGAATAAATAAAAAAGTTGTAATTTAGAAGTTGCTACTGAATATCTTGACATGCATACAATCCACAATTGTTCTAAATAAACACTAAAGTTGGACTGAGTTGCTTATGTCAAAAAGGTCATAACTTGCTTCAGACCCACCAATGCCAAAGTAGCTTGTACCCCTCTTCCTTCTGGATACAATTCTACTCCTTTTATCATAGAAATCTTCTTTCAACTCCATAGTCCATATCAGTCGGTGATTATATCATGCTGGAAACTTACCCAAATATTTCCTTTGCTATCATCAAGATGTCACAGTCTTCCACTAATCCTTTGGATGAACATTTGCAGAAAATACTTTATATAATACAGTATCTGATTGATATAAAAAATCTCTACATTACATACATATGATGGATCTTTTTGATCTGATATTATAGCATATTCTAATACAGATTGGACTGGAGATTATAAAACTCACCAATCTACCTCTGGATATATGATGTTCATTGACAATGGAATAGTTCTCTTGGCTTTTCAAATGGCAACAGATGATAATCTTGTTATTAACAGAAGCAGAATATGTTGGAATGACTGAAGTTGCTAAACAGCTGTCTTGGATTTATATACTTCTCTTCAAATTGAAGTTTAATCTTCAAACCATTTCACTGCTCTGTGACAATCAAGGTGTTGTATTTCTTGCTATAAACCCCATACAAGAAGGTCATTCAAAACACATTGAAATTTCAGAACACTATATATAAGAATGTATTACTAATGGAAAGATCAAACTCTTCTATATTTCTACTGATGAACAAGTTGTAGATATTTTTACAAAGAATTTGATATGACAACATTTTGAGGAGAATAAAAAGAAACTTTCCCTTATATCATATTTTTATCTTTAATCATGAGTAATAAGGTGGAGTATTAAATATTTAGATTCTATTATCTAAATCTTATCATATTTGGGTTACTCTTCATGATTACTAATTCATTCTAGATCCATGATGTCATACTTATTTTTATTTTTTGATTATATCATATTATATCTTGTGCACCTTCTGCCATTGGCCACTTGTTACTACACACTGCTGTGCATTACACAGCTCTTCATCCTCTATGAATATTTCCACAATATGTAAAAATATTCCTATACTGTGTATAAACCTGACTCCTTCAGAGCCCACAATCTAAGTTCTTTACTTCATATCATGATAGTGAATAACTTCCTAGTAGCAACTAGCTTGCAGAGTACACTACAGCAAGTGAGTACTCTTCCTCACTCAGTTTACTCTTTCACTATTGCCTCTGCATCCAAAGAGATCTAGCAATTTCTCTGCTCATGATAGTTAGTGAGAGCAGTTTATAATAAGTAAGCTGCATGGTATCCCAGGGCATATTAGAATGAAAGGTTATAGTCCATGTATATGATAGGATGTATAAGAGAGTGAGAAAGGAATTTTTTATACTTTTTTTAAAAAAAAACTATATATAGCAGAATGTCTATGGTTGAGGCTTTTTAGCATAAGAAATAGGGAGATGGAAATCACTGAACTAATCCCAGGAAAGAAACTGGGCTATAATATGTAAGAGGGAACACTACTCGAAGTCAAAGGACTTCAGTTCTTCTTTAATAGACTTATCAATATGTTCTTCTGCCATCCTATCAAGGTCCTCATTGGTAATTCCTGTTAGATCAGTTGTGGAAATTGAAGAGAGATGAAAATAGTAGGAGATAAGCCAAAATGTAATATAACATAGCTGGAAGACTGTCCTGTCCAACTCTGCCAGGAGATATGAGCCTCCAGTAGTCTAGTGAAGGACCACCATTAGGCCAAGGTACTGGGGCTTCATCTTCTAGTTTAGCTTCTTTTCAATGTGAGTATTTCAGATTATGACAAGACTTCCCACACAAAAGTCAAAGTCCTTTATTTAGTTTTTGAAAGCAGCCTTAAAGTGCTCAATAGACTTGAAATGAGCCTTGAGGACACACTCCCTAATGGATTCCAAGTCCTTCTAATGGTTTTGTAGCTGACAGACACACCAAGCTGTTAATCCAGATTAGGAGATGAAATTAATATCTAGAGGAGGAATAAGGAATGTTGTCTTGGTGATATCAAAGGGAAATAGGAGTTCTATGCTATGCAGCATGAAATAAGGGAATAGACCAGTAGACTGTTGTATGATTACATGCTCAGCTCAAACAACCAAGTGAGCAGTGGTATACCAGTGAGACCCCCCTAGGGTTACTTTTGATGATGGCCTCCCAGATATCAGGATGACACTATTCAACCACATCATTCACCTGGAAGTTGTAAGAGGAGATATGAATGTGCTGAATCATATACTGGATGCTGAGAATATTCAAGGCCTGTATAAAGGAGGAACTATTGTCAGTGACAATCTCAATTAGAGACAGAGAATGTCCTCAAAAATAAAGAAGGCAAGGACAGCGTTGTTTTCCAAATATAGCAGCTACCACTTGAGGTAGGATGTCAGGATATAGTAGGCTTGGACAATATACCAGTAGCTGGCAGACTAGGATATTACCATAGTGTTGAGATGGACCTTCTGAAATAGGCTATCCACTACCAGCATGGTCAGGGTAATATGGAAGCAGCAGGATTGGCAGATCTGGCACTTGTGACAAATGCAAATGGACCACTTGACACCATCAATAAACATTAGCCACCCAGAAGCAAAGGAGCAAGCAAGTGCAGACTATAAAGGTACCCTTGTGCTTGAGGTCATTGTGAGCCTTCTTAATAAGTGTTACGATCGGTATATTCCCGTACCCCTATGTTCGTTGGACTTAATGTTTTCTACATTAACAACAGACAATCTTATCTTATACCTTATCTTGATCCCAATCGCCCTTATCTCGTGCACCATAGTCATCTCCCTTCCTTTACTCCATTTCATGCATGAGACTTCTCATCTTCCCCGTTTCACATTATGTTTCATCTTTGTCTCTTCTTATGTTTCACCTTTTCACAGAAGCGTTTGATCACGTTTCTATTCCATTCCTTGATACACGCACCCCACTTGTGTTACACTTCTCTTCCATTCTGCCACACTGCATATTGGCCTCATGTGTTTCACTTCTGTTCCACCCTATGCCCTTTTCCCCTTTCATTCCTGGATTGTTAGATACAGTCACAACATGTACATATCTCTAGTAGGTACTTAAGGCTTGATGCCAGCCCCAGAGAACTCTAGTCTAGTTCTCTTGGTGTTTTCCCCTAAAGCACTATAAGAAGAACTCTATTGGCCTGACAAGCCTCTTTGCCTCCCGCCTCTCAAAGTCTACAGCTATCTTTTGGCAACCTAAGGGAGCTACGCTCTAGGGTTGTTTCAATAAGTTCATACTGCTAGGGCTTCAGTATCACTAACTGATAACAGCTGTGGGGTTTCTAATGCCACAGGAAGTCATAGAAAATGAAGAACTCAGTCACCAAGTTGACAAACAATTGGAATTTTGTATTAGAAAGAGCAGTGGAGTTTGAAGAAAGTCATGAATTAAGCAAATCTGGACTTCCTTGGAAATGGCCTTTGTAGACCAGAGAATGGTAGAAGTAACCAGTAGAATGTCCAGGTCAATTGAAAAAGAGAAAATGAAAGCATAGATAAGAGAAAAGCCATAAAGATGGTCTAATGGGGAAAAAACATAATCCAATGAAGGCAAGAAGGAAGAAAAGTAATAAAAAGATAGTGAGGGGGTATATATAGATGTGGGGGTATCAGAGAATGGTAAGGTCCAGTCATTAAGTAACATGATGCAAACAGAATAGAAATTGTCTGATCAATCCTCAAAATAATCCTCCTCAGATGGATCATTATGGGAAAAGGGACAATAAGATAGTCCATTGGGACCAGCATCCCTAGTGGTAGAAATATAATGAAGCTCACAATGAAACAAAAGGATACCAGCAATCCACCAATTGATGTGTTCAGCTGTAAGTTCAGGTTATTTGTCATGTCCTTTATATATTTTGCATCCATTTCAATGACAAGGTTAGTTGCCCTGAAAATGAAAATGCAGACTGTTCAGAGAGCCTGGAATAGACTATAAAGCTCAAGCTTAGCCTGGGAGTACTAGCTTTCAACACTTATGAGGCTAATAGAACAAAAGCAGTTCAGAGAGTACTTGCTATTCTTAGCCTCCTGGAATAGAATAAAGCTGATAGCGATGACTCAGGTGTCCATGGCAAGGATCACCTTTCAGCCAGACTTGTAGTATTTTAAAGTCTGGTTCAATTTTTTTTTTCCTTTTTTGAAAAGACTATACTGAAACCAGTCTTGAAAATACTGCATGACTGTACAATTTCAATCACAACCAGACAAGACCAGTTGCATTAATTCTTATATACATATAGTCGCAACCTGTTGCAACCAGTTGTACAATAAATCAATTGCAGACTTAAAATAATTAGTTAGGACCAGTTAGGACTGGTCACAAAGGAAACATTGCTGAGTACATAGTATAGAGAGTCTGGCTATCAACAATATATAGTGTGGCCTGTTACTCATATAAAAGACCAGTGCCAAAAAAATCCCTCTGAATCACTATTTCCAATGTTTGACCAACTGCAAAGATCTGGGTGAGAGTGAAGCTATTATAGTGTCTCAGACTTTATTGTGGTCAAAGAAAATGGCTACCTAGAACACCTGGACCAAGCTTGAGGAAGAATGGAGGAAAGCAGAAATACCATATAATATTGATTGAAAGGTCCTCAGAGCAAGGCGAACAGTTAGAAAATACAGGACAGCTAAATACACAAGATTCATCAGTGCCAAAATGTCACTATATCCATCATGTATTAGGTACTTCCTACCATTCCTCTGTTGCTTCAACTCATCTTTCCTCATCTGCTTCATATTGTTCATTGGTGACATCTCATCATTTTGCAGCAACTTCTCATATTTCCTTTATTGGCATCAGCTTTTATCATCTCTTAGTTTCTATCTATTGTTTCCATTATCCTGCAAACTCCAAGATTAATGAGGTTTTGGACAGCAGATGATAATGATGGAGTTGAGGTAATATTGAAAAGAGCTTGCTCTAGCAATCTAAAAAGCTACAATTAGTATAAGAGTGAGTTAATGAGAGTAACAAAGAACTAAAGTCAGAGATGCAGCCTGTAAAAAAGGAATGTATCCAAGACATGCTTATCATTTTCTCCAACATATGCAAAGTCAAATTCTGTCATTTAGATGAAAGATCAAGATTTTGAAGGGACAATGATGTACTATTTGCAAGTAAATATGTGAATTTGTACAGTATTCACCTGATACTTATGATATATCAAAGGGGAGACAAAATATTTGTCACAAAATATAAAACGCACAAAACATTTCATCTTGGCTCTAATTTGTTGTGTTAGCAGCACATCCACAGCCACTATGAGTTGTGCAAAGAGCAATGTGTGATGTAAAACTTGCAGGAGCATCATCATATAATGCCATGGGAAATTTTGAGGACACAAAATGATGCACAAGAGCAAGAGCTCATCCTCAACAAGTATGCATTATATCACATCATGTTGGAATGTGGAATCAACAAGTTGAAAAAATACTACCACAAGTTTGATGAAAAGGATGTGCATATTCTCACCCTTGATATGCTGTTTGATCTTATACTACAATGTACTAACTACCAACCTACAGTTTTACACCTGTACTACAAGTTGACATACATTAAGATGACTTGGAGTGGTGCAGAAGAACCAAAAAAATAGACGCAGGCAACCCTAATGTGAAAGACTGCTACAATGACATACTAAAAGTCATTGAAAAAACAATGAAGAAATACTGAAATGGTCAGAAAAGCTCAGATAACAACTCAGTCACTGTTTACTATTGCAATCTTGAGTTAGATTACAATCACCACCATTGTCAACTGATTCAAAGGTCTATTATGGAAGTAAATAATGGTGGGTGGAAGAAAGGTTGCACTGGTACTTGAATGACATATCAAGCAATATTACAAAGGATACTGATATTATTGGGTGGTGGGCAGTTTGTCAGACTCACAAATCTTTCTTTCTCTATTTGCTCACAATGCTTTGGGCACATTATAACCAATATCGGATGCTTGCATATATTTCCAAAGATATTTGCGCAATCCCAGCAATGTCTGTTTCCTGTGAGCAGTTTTTTTCAGTGGGTATTAAGATCACAACCAACTACTAATCATGCTTTGGAGCAGTGAATTTTGAGCAGCTTCAAGTTTTAAAGCATACATGGCAAACTGTGGTTGTCAATTTGATGAAACTTAACTCATTCACCTATAAGAATATAGATATAAACAAGTTCCAAGCCCTCCTGTCTTGAGATGGAGAGCATACAGTCTAGGACAGAGTTGATGAGATTGTGGAGGTGTAGTTCATCCATTGCAAGGCTATTTTGTTTGTACATCTTGTAGATCTATTGTCATCTGATTTGTTACTAAAAGACTGGTTGCAACTGGTTTCCAACCAGTTATGTGTGTGCTAGCCAGAATTGGCAACTGGCAAATGCAATCTGGTCTTAAATGGTTGCAGTCTAGTCCTGTTGCTGACTCTTTAAGCAGTCCTAGACCAGATTTTAAAATACTACAGACTTGTAGTTCAAGTGGCAAAGTACAGGGGACTTAATGATTGCGTCCTTCAGACAAGTTATTGTATAATGCTAGGCATTTTCCCATTTAAAGGGGATACTTTTCCTTGTAAGCTGATGAGCAGTCAAGCAATAGCAGCAAAGTTCTGAATGAATATATGTACCACTCCATGAATTCTGAGGAACCCACAAACTTACGTAAGGTTCTCACACTTCAGCCAATCTTTTATCTTCTGGATCTTAGCCTCATGCAGAACATATCCTTTAAAGATACACTTGTGCCTGACTAGGATTGCTGATAGTGCTGTAAGAAAAGACTTCTTGATGGAGATCATGACATTGACATTCTCAAAGCATTGAAGAATTCTATTAACAATGATCAAGTGTTTCCAAATAAATCACCTAATGTTGAAGTTTTTGGAAATGGTCTTATAAGACCTATCTAGTCTTTGGTACCATGTGGTCTTGGTCTTGGCTGGCATATCATCAATGAATAGCTCAGTATGGTCAGTCATTTCATCTTGCAAAATAAAGGACATATCTATTTGATAAACCTGAATAGTATTATTGTGGCTCATTGGGAGAATAGTAAAATGGTGGGGGCCAAGCAGGCTACTGAGTATAGTTATATCTCAGGACTCAACATGAAGCTGGTGCTGGTCATATCTGGTAAACAAGTCCATCATATCATAGACCACATATCTATCAAAGAACTCAGCAAAATGCTCCACAAACAGAGGGGTAGATGAGTCCTGAATGGTGATGGCATTAAGTGATTGAAGGTCATGAACGAGCTGAAACATCTTATCATTTCACTTGAGTACACAGAACCAGCAGGATCAGTAAGCTACAGTGGATGATTCATATACACCAGAGGTGATATGATCTTTGATGATTTGAATGGCCTGATCTCAAAAGGACAAAAGGACTGGGATGTTGCAAAATATCCAGGATATATGGGGCATGGTTAGTATCATCACTGGCAGGAAATACCACTCATTCAGATGACTCTGTTTAGTTGAAATCCAAGCAAAGGCCTGCTTGTGCATGCAAACTATCTACTGGACTAGCTTGAGTTTCTCTGGTCACAACAAATTAGTGGGGTTGAGATTGAGGATATTGATGCATTCCTGTATGAAACATGAGCCAGGAGTGAAGCCAGGGGGGTTCATACTATAGGTAATGGAAGAAGTCCAGCTAATAGGTTGTCAGGTAATTGGTAGAGTATCTAATACTACTTCTCAAAAGGAGCTAGGATTGACAAATCTTCTTGGCCACCAACTTGTAAGCCAAGGAGCGGGACATGGTATGAAAAGAGTAAGTTTCCTTGAACATGGCTGAGTGGGCAGACATTAAAGCAGACTGGATAAAAAAGAGGAAATTATAAAAAGGAGATGAGGTGTAGTGAGGTAAGTCCAGCTATAGTAATGTAGTCCAGAATGAAGAGAATGGAGCATAATAGATGAATGGTAAAATGAAAATGATACTTTATGACTCTTCTTAACCCTTCAGTGGATTATAATAATAATAAAATCCATGGTTACAATAAACCAGTGGCTGGAATAAAATAGTCTATGTCAGCAATACAGGTATCCTTCTGTCCAAGCACAGGTGGGTAGCTTGTATACCTTTTCCAAGTTGGAGTCTTGAAGGGTAATTGTTTGAGAGCCATTCAGGGATTCTTAATAGTGGTACTTATGAGGCAGTGAAAGGGATGATAAAGAAGTAAATTAAAATTGGCATGCAGTATTACTTATACCTGTAGGGTATTCTTACCAGTACTGAAGTTGAGCTGGAGATTCTTGACAACTCCAAGGGTGAACTCAGTGCTGATGTTAGTGTAAAACATGATCATCATGTAATCCAATCTAATCAGTAGACCAAGGTCTTCCTATACCTGTCTGGACATGGTGACTATTACAGAGCCCAAGTCAAGGACTTCAAGAATAAACTGGCTATTACCAATAATCTTGGCTTCAAGCACTGAGTGATGCATGACAATCTGACCATCATCACTATAGAAAATACTCTTATTAAATACACATTCTACTACATATATCAGGATCATATCCAGTGAGCTTGTTGACCTGGATAGAGTTAGTAGAGACTAGGATATGCTTAGCTGTCAACAGGTCCTTAAGCTGCTAATGGATATCTGGCATGACTGCAATGAGTTTGCAGACCAAGACCAGTACTATGATCACAAGAACCTGAGGGGCTCAATATCCAAGATCAAGAGGTTTCAACTGGGAAGACAAGCTCCTCTGAGATGAAGATGGTTCAAAGACCAGGGCAACCAATTTTCCAAGATGGTATCTCAACACCATCAAAGCAAATGTACTTCCCCTTGTCTTTCTTGTTTGACTGAAAATTTACCCAAGCATTGGCAAGGTACTCCTGGAAGTTAAGGTCATAAAATGCAGGATCTGGAGCATTATCCCAGTTTTTAAAGACTGGGATCAAGAATACTGATGGTTTGATGTCCAATATGGCATTGGTGAACTTGTCAGTGATTAAAAAGATATCAGTAGTAATGACAAAGGAGGTGAAAGCAGATCCAAGAGTAGGTAGGCAATTCAAGCACTTGCAGAGGCAGCAAGTATTGAGTACATGTGAAATGTGCTTTTCATTGGGCATATACAACCAACTGTCAGTACTACAACTTGCTTTGCCCAACTGAATATAGCCATCTCCTAGAGGACAGCTACCCATAAAATGGACCAGGTCTGCATCAAACACATAGTTCTTCAGAGTGGTGGGCTACATACTTACCTGCTTTTGCTTGATAGCTGGAGCAGTAATTGGTGTTGCAAGGGATGAATATATGGATGCTGAAGGTGCTGCTGCCCAGGCAGAGTAGTAGGGCTGAGCCAGTGGTAAGGTGGCTGTGGCAACAGCAGCAAGGGAACAGAGTGCAGAGTTAGTAAGAAGGAACTGTATTACCTCAAGTATGTTAGCAATTGAATATGAGTCAAAAGGGTGATGGGCAGTTTTTATGATAAGGAGGGGCTGGTAGACTTGGTTCTCCAGAGTGGCAGGTGTTATGATCGGTATACCCTCGTACCCCTATGTTCATTGGACTTAACGTTTTCTACGCTAACAACAGACAATCTTATCTTATATCTTATCTTGATTCCAATTGCCCTAATCTCGTGCGTCCTAGTCGTCTCACTCCCTTCACTCTGTTTCACGCACGAGACTTCTCATCTTCCCCATTTCACATTATGTTTCATCTCCGTTCCCGCTTATGTTTCACCTTTTCACAGAAGCGTTTGATCACGCTTCTATTCCATTCCTTGATACATGCGTTTCACTTGTGTTACGCTTCTCTTCCATTCTGCCACACTGCGTGTTGGCCTCATGTGTTTCACTTCCGTTTCACCCTATGCCCTTCTCCCCTTTTGTTCCCGGATCGTTAGATACGGTTCCAACATGTACATACCTCTAGTAGGTACTTAAGGCTCGATGCCAGCACCAGAGAACTCCAGTCTAGTTCTCTTTGTGTTTTCCTTTAAAGTGCTATAAGAAGGACTCTATTGGCCTGACAAGCCTCTTCTCACCTCGTCTCTTCAGTCTACGGCTATCTTCTGGCAACCTAAGGGAGCTATGCTCCAGGGTTGTTTCAGCAGGCAGGCAAGTCAGAAACAGCATATCTTGGTCTAAGTGTGAGAGCTTGCAACTGTTAATAAGGATCCTTGTGATCTTCATGAATTTACACTACTACTTACCTTATTCCATAAATCTTATAAGCTTAGTCTGGTATTTCTGAACTAGATACTGGATATCAGTATGACAATACTAGTTTGCTCCTTCACCACCAAGATATAACTTTTTAACAGCAATGACAAAGATGTCCCAATCAACCAGAACAGCAATTACTTTATCAAGAAGCTCCCATTCTTTGGCCTCTTTGAGATTGGCATATCTTATAGCAGCATGGATTTTGGTGGCCTTAGTAATAATAGTAGCGGTTCCAATAATGTTCACATCTTCAAGGAAGTGCAACAGCAGGGCCAGCATCTTTCCATCAAATTTCAAGGTATTCTGAATTCCACAGAGTAGTATTTGAGGAATTTAAACCATTGGTGGAGGAGCAGCTGCAGAGAGTTGGAAAAGGGAAAACTGAGGTGATGTTGGAGCAGTCAGCAATGATAGGAGAAAAAGTCTGGAATGGGAAGTAGTAAAGAGCAGCTCAGCAAAGGGGACTGGAGACTAGAGATGTTCTTAGTGAAAAGGTGCAAAATAGTCAAGAAAGTAGGAGAGGGATAATGATGATGATGATGATGATAAAAACAAAATATTTGTTGAAAGAGATGATAGAGGAAAAGAACATTGAGAGGTGATGTGTGATTTCCTTAATCATTGCAATGGGGTCGAGTGGGTATACACTTCCACTATGAGATTGCTTAGGTTGTACCTGTCAGATGAATTTTCTGAATCTATGCTAGGGGAAGTGGTGCTGCCAGAATAGATGCCTAAGGCTGCTGAAAGTAGGTATCAGATAATGGGGAAGTAAAGGAGAGGAATCAAAAAATACCAGGCCAGTCAGAATCACTGGTGATTGAAGTGGCTAAATGATCAAGGTTGCCATCCAACAACAGACTAAAGACAAACCCTGACGTATCAAGGAGATCACCATGGTTGTAACAGCCATCTTGAAGGAGGACCAGTTGAAGTAGAAGTAAGTCTTCTCCATTAATCCACAAATTTTTAAAATGCTTAAGTAAATTTTTAAGCTCTTGGCATTGGACAATCAGTCATAGACTTCTTGTAGAACCTGTTTGGGAATCTCCTACAGTGGGCTCTAGTTGTAAAAATGATAACAGGCCTAAAAATGACTAGAAGGTAGAAGCCACTAGGTCCCGGCCAGAGAAGGAAGTAGAAAAGCAAGTGTATTCACCTCAAAAGAAACTTTGTAAACAGATGAGTGAAAGATAGAAGCCTGGGAACTTATTCAACTAGTCTGACACTAGTCTAGAAGATACCCAAAAGAAATATAAAAAATCTGGAAGACTGGCAAGAGATAGTAATGGTGAATGGTGTTAGTGTCAGTATGGTGGTGACAAGAGATTTAAGCAGTTCATGAATTCAACCAAAAGTGTTTTCTAACTCTAAAGTACACAACTTTATAGTCCAGGCAAGTCTGGAACTTGCACTATAACCAATAGAGTAATACATGTCAAAAAAAGAGAAAAGATACAAAAAGGATCAAAACTTTAAATGACAAAAGTTGATTTTAAGAAGGGAGGGTGTTGGGCCTGAAAGACCTGACTAGTCTTCAATGATACAAAAGACATATATAAGAAATCAAAATAAATGGAAGAAGTTGATAAGATAAGATCCAAAGGGGGAAACTAATGTAACTGAACTTATACATATACAAAAGTCCATGTCAACCACATTTGACCAATGCATTTGAATTAATAGTCCATGTACTACTCTTTGACAAAAGTGTCCAGTCTATGTAGGGAATGCCCAGAGAGTGATATTAAAACAAGAAAGATATGGTAGAATGTGTTTGAAAAGGGGAATATGACCATAGAGATACACTAGTCTTTACACTGTTCATTTATATGAATTCCAGGAAGTGTGGACCACCAGCCAGTGGATGTTATCAGGGTGATATTTCGTCTGAAAAAAGAAGTTACTCATGTTAATCTTTCCAAAGAACTGGCCTTTAGTGCAATTGCAAAATTTCATCAATTTGAGGTAGGAGATGATTGTTCAGCACTGTATTTTCATTCAGCACATGGAAATTATTCATGCAATAGGATAGTATTGTAGGGTCAGCCTTTGGAATAATAAACACAGGGGAAGAGTGCTTACTATTCAATGGCCATAGACAATCAGAGGTGATATGCTGCTATAAGAGGGTATGCCAGGCTACCTTATATTTTTGCAGACAATCATAGGATTATAGTTGAATAATCTTGCTGGCAAATTTTGAATGAATATGGAAAAGGATATTATCTGGTAATGTATTGCAGTGGGAAATATTGGCAGGAAACTAGTCCTGATACTTGTCTTTAATGTGATGATCATGCAAATCCAGTTCCTTGTAGGAAGCAAGTTATAGTCACAAGTGGACTCAACATGGGATTTGCAGATCAGCAGCATGAGATATAACACAGATTGCACTGCCATATGTGCAATATATATTGCAGTTGGAGTCAGGATTACATAGAATGGTGTGGAAATAGAAGGGTGAACCAAATCATAATTAGAATCCTTAACAATACAGAAGCATAACACATGATCAATAACAATATTATTATAAGTGAGGAATGGATAGTCAAGTGAAAGTGGTTTGACAAGGTTAGGCACAATGACAGCTCAAACTGAACAACTTTGGAAGCAAAAGTCTAAAAAAGAAACAAACAAATCAATATAGTGAGACAAAATTGCTCTCTTAGAAAAAAAAGTGTGTTATCACAATGAGGATAGCCTGTGGTAGCCTGTGGATATGAAGTTTCAAGGATGACACCAGATGTTCATCAATCAGAATTAAATATCAGAATGATAGCTATCTCAATTATGCAAGGGCAAGAAGGGATTATAATACTAGTGGGAGTTACTCACTGATTGATTATGGATGGTAACAATAGACCTTCAGATAACAGCAATAGGTGGGAGGACGAATGCTCAAGTAATTCTAAGTGAGAGGAGGGAGTGAAAAACTTGATTAACAAGATAGAGAAGATGGGTTTAAGGCCTGGTCTGATATAGTGTTCTACATCGCTCATGAAATGTGATGGGAAAGAAACATATGTTAAGTACGAAACATGTAAGAGAATGTGAAATATATAGTGAACCATGTATCACATTTTATGACATTATGAAACATCAGATAAGAATGATGTCATAGTCTAGATCATGAGATAAGAAAGAACTTATCTATATGTGATAAATAATATGAAATAGCATAAGAATAAAGCCAAAGATCATCTAAAATCTGGTATCAGGAAATAAAAGATAAGATAAGAAATACCAGAATTCTCAACACTAAGAAGTCATTGTCAGTAAGGGTGTCAACCTCCAATGGGTGCTTTGACAAGGGGCTATCAATTCAGCATCACCAAAGGAGTTGGGGATAGGAAATGGGAAATACACACTCTTCATCCAAATCTATGCTATGGAAGACATTATAATAACAACCAGTTCTTCTGTGTAAACTGCTGCAATCATACTTCAGCAAAACAACCCTCCCTTTGTCCAGAGCTGTCAAAGCTGTTCAGACTAGTCTAGTAAGGTTTCCAACCAGCTAGAGCTAAACAAAAAGTGCAAGAAAGAATCTGTCTATAAATTTGTTTTTAAAAGTTCACAAGGCAATCTTCCCATCACATAATACCATTTGATATAGCTTTTGTAATACTTGAAGTTAATTCAATTGTGTATAAGCCTAGACTTTCAGCAGTGAGAGTGTTAATCCACTAATATAGTTGCATGTGTGGTTGAAGCTTTGGTGACTGGTGTGGCCGACACAGCTTTCTTGATGTTATTGACAGTAATCATCTTGTAACTGGTTGCATCAGGGAAATTATTTTGGAAGTTGTGGCTCTGCATCTGAAGGGGTAGGTGGCACTTGAAGCATCCATTGTTATTGCAGAGCAGTTTCTGCTCTTCATTTGTAAGCCCAGGCAAGTATACCATGTTTCCGGACAAGGTTTTGGATGTGTAAGAACCAGAGGAATTGGTGGTTGGATGATATTTATCATAAGTATGTGTCTTGCCAGAGGAACACAGTGAGGCCTCAATCTGATCATGAAGGAATCAGGCCTCTCATTGTCATTTTTTATCAAGCTTTTTAACCTTCTCAATGTATTTGTGCAGGTTGACTTCATTTCTGGCATCTGAGGTATAATATTCAGTAGTGAGGTCCTTGTGCATGTACACCTTAAAATAGTAGCATAGGTTGATGTCAGATATATGCAACATATCATTGATGAGAATAGAGTTTTGTGTTTGAACATCAACTACCCATTTGTGAAACAGTTGCATATCTTGACATGATGAAAGCATCTTGAGTTACAGCTTGGACACCTAGTTAAAAAATAGCCAAACTTGAAAGTGCCTGAGTTCATTCAAAAGTATTGCAAACACCTTATTTTCCACTTGTACAATTGCTTGGGAGTGACCTCACTAGGAGTTAGAGTGAGGGGCTTTGTTAGGATGTCTTGTTGATACTCTTTGTGCACACTCATCATGGTGCTTTAGCAAATGGGAAAAGACATGGCATCAGAGTCTATTGAGATATTAAAACATGTCAGCTGCCATATAAAAAAGGACAGTAAGCCATAGTCAATAAACAAATTAGAGTCTGAAGTTGCACAGTTTGAGGGTCCAGGTAGATTGTTGAAATCATCACTACTGTTAGAGTTGGGGTTGGTGTGTATAATAGAGGTGATAGTAGTGTTGTGCATGGCCGGGCTTGAAGCCCCTGGCCAGGCCAAGCCAGGCCCTTCTGAGCCAGACCCCAGCCCATAGGAGGGGCTTGTGGGGGCTTGTGACCCGGCTTCAATCCACAAATGCTGGCTTGAACTGGGGCTTCACAACTTGGGCCAACAATTTAACTTGACTCAAATGGCTATGTGGCATGCATTTTTTCCCCCTGACCATAGCTGATGAAGAAAACAATCAGTGTAATGGAATGGTCAATGACAATGTATCTTAAGGACCCCCAGGGCCTCTACCACTACCTTCAAGCCCATCCACAACATCTATGCAAAAGAACGGACCCCTGAGCATCAAGCTCAAAGGGGAGTGGAAAGTATTGATGAACTCCAATGTTGGATATACCAGTAGTAAACCAATTGCATTGAAAGTGCTCAGAAGGTGACGACAACTCTAGGAACTGATCTAAGAGTATAGAAAGTATTAGAACATGAGTGTGAATGCTTGAAGCAAAGAAAAGCAGATGTATTAGAAGTGTCAGTTGGTGATGAGGACTCTAGGAAGCAGCCAAAGAACCTATAGGATATGTCAGAACAAGTACAGGAATGGTCAGATTAAAGGAAGGAGAAAAATTCACCTAGGAGACCATCAGATAAATAAAATGAGCTGGATGATGAAATGGTCATACCAGATGACCTTCAGAGAACTCAGGAATCCACTAGAGGTGATGGAAATACGTAAGCACATTGTCTTCTTTCTAAATAAGATCAGTAGAAATGCTACAAAATGCTTACCAGACAACTAATCTTATCTTCATGGATAGTAAACCTGAAGCAAGGTGAAGAGAGTACTCTTTCTTGGTTGAGTTGATACTAGAAGCAAGTATCAGTCTCGTAGAAAGGGGTTGACTATCAGGCATATGGTTTGTTCGTTAATCTTCAATGAGGTTGAGGGGATTGGAGTTCAGCAACAGATTAAGGATCTGGTTTTCTATTGGGGTGGTGTACAAAATGTATTATAGTTAGTTGAATAATGGTCTAGACAACTCTTGGGTTGCTAGGAGAATACTTTGCAGTGACTAGGGTTACTTCCCTGAGATGTGCTCTCAATGACTTTTAATTAACTCCAATTGTTTAGGAATGCTCAATCGAATAGGTAACATTAATAAATTTCACTTTCACTACTGATTCTCACATGTTGCTTAGAAACACAGAATAGCTTTTCCTAAACTGATTCTATTATGCATTAAAGAGTTGGCAAGCAGCTTAAATGCTCAACTTGACCCTTTTTCAAGATACTAATGAACTATTAGGTCTCCCTACTAGCTGGGGATCTATTCCCTTTAGTTGTCCATTCTGGAGTTTTCTTCCTAAAGGTGTCCTACCTGTTTCTATTCTATTTTCTTTTCTGACACTTGGCTAAGTACTTAAGGGTAAAAGAGATATCAAGAAAATGATTTGCTATATACTTGTAGGTAGTAATAATGGTATGTTGGGCGAAATCATTTTATTTCTTCACAACCTGTCAATAAACAAATAAGGAAAAATAAAGGTATATACTAGACACAATGGTCTATATATCCCTCAATTAGCTAAGCATTTGGACCATGGGAATAAGATGAAAACTCAAATCTTGGGTCACATCACATATACATGTATAATAACTAAATATCTGCATTCAAACATCTTGGTGTAGGTTAGTGTCAATGAAATGAATGTGTCACATTGACATACCAAGTCTGGAGGGAATAGAAGCAACCAGGAGGTGAGGAGAGATGTCCAGGTCAATTTGGACTGCCAAGAGGTTATCAACCACTCTGAATACAATAAAGTATGCACCATGAACAATGGAAACATGTGCATTGTCGAAACAAGCGCACTGTGTCAACATAACCAGCCAAAAGGTCATAGAAGTGAGGAAGGCAGATCAGGAGATGTGTACTCCTCCTCATATTGAGGGTGACAACAAGAGTGAGTGCAATAACAAAATAACCAATATTACAACATACATGATCATGTGTGCATTGTGATGTTGTTTGTGCTGCCAGTGACTCAGTGCAGGGAGGGTGAAGACAATGATGAGATGAAAGGTGAACAACACCACAATGCATGTGTGACAGTGTGCATCATGATCTCATTCATGCTGCTGTTGACTTGCTTTAGGAAAACCTTGACTGCTTAATTTAGTTTAACACTAACATAATTCCCTTATTCAGTTATTTTTCCAACCAAGTATGTCTAAGTCATCATCAAGCAATTCAAGCCATTATTAAGCAAGTGAACATTTTCCTGATGTGATGGAGATAGGCTGAGACAATGAGGATGGGGAAAGCTTCAGCTCAGGCCAAGCCAGGCCAAAGCCAAGCTGAAACCTGAATGTAGGGCCTGGCTTGGATTTTCTGAGCCAAAGCCCCTCAAAGCTGGGCCATGCAGAACACTAGATGATAGTGGTGGTGATGGTGGCAGCATTAGTGGCACCTTCAGTTGCTTCAGTGGGGTGAGCAAGGGTGGTGCAGCCCAGTACTGGTTGCATGTGACAGCCATTGTATTGTATGCTTTTTATAGAGTTAAAAAAAAAGTGAAAACTACCTGGGAAGGCAGAAACACTACTGAGCACCAGACCAAAATAGAACTTGCATAAGCATAGTATTAACAATGAGAGCAGAAGGGAAAAAAACAGATGGTGATTTATATGGATAGATCCTCTATATAGTAACTCCAAAAATCATTGCAATGCCTAATCCCAATCAAGCACACGAAGCATGCTGCAATTACCTGTGGGAATCTCGCTTAGCATTAGTCAGATGAAATTACAATATGTACACACTCCTAGCTACCAGTTGGTCCCTGGGTCATGTGATTTGGCCCAGTGGCTATTGAAGATATGGCCATTTTAAAATGACAGGTCCATTGCAATAGTTTATTCACTTTTGGTGAATAAGATGAGATCTTAATAAAGTTAGCTGATATTTGATAATGTTAGTTCAGGAAAGACTATTCTATGTGACTAAGAGATGTGTGTGAATCAGTAGTGAGAAGCAAAGCATATTTACACTACCTATCCAATTAAGCATTCTAATTGATTAGAGCTATTGTAATTAGAAGTCATTGAGAGTGCATCTTAGGGAAGTAATCCTAGTCGCTATGAAGTACCTTCCTAGCAACCTGAGAGTTGTCTAGATCATTGCAATGTGCTTCGCACACTAAATTATGGTTAGGTATTGCAATGGTTTTTAAAGTCACTGTATATTTGGGAATATGTAGAAGATTTGAATTACATTCTACATCATTCGACAGAAGCTTCAAATCTGCCAGCCTCAAGTAGTAATCCTTGACCAGAATGTAGGAAACAATAGAAGAGAACCTGATCTCCAATATATAAAAGCCATTGAGGAATAGGCCACCCCATGAAATGCAATAGAAATCAGACAGTTTATGGATCTATGTGGAATAATCCTATATTTCCCACTTTACTGTTTCTTCCATTCTAAGTGGCCTGGATGTGATACTGCAGTCACATCAAGCTCACTTGAATTCATGGATATGTCCTTTAACACATGTAGTAGTGACCTCATTAATTCCTATCCATTTATTTCAAGAGCCACTTACATTATTGATGAATTGACAGTAGTCTTTGGCTTTATCAGTAGTTAGTGCATATTGGTAACCACGCAAATGTTGCTGCTGTTTGGTAGAAAATTCACATTGGCAGATTTTTTGTTCAGCCTTTCTCTTTTCCTCCTCAACATGTACTTCTTGCCACACTTCCTTGTTTAATTTCACTAATGTTTTCCATTGCAGTACCTTATCTTTGTCTGTCTCAAGCAATTTTCACTTCAAATTATGGAAGGTGAGCAATACTAGAGATTTAAGCAAGATTTGAGTTTTCACTATATTTCCACAGTCCAAATGCTTAGCTAAACATATTACTGAAAGCAATCCCCCTCAACCTTATTGAAGATTAATAAACAAATCTTGTGCCTGATAGTCAACCACTTTCTATGAGTTAATAATTTGACCAGAAAAGAGTATTTTTTTCATCTTGCTTCGGATTTACTATTTGTGAAAATAAGATTGGTTGTCTGATAAGTGTTTCTTAGCATTTCTACTTATTTTATCTTGAAAAAAGACACTGTATGAGTAAACATTCTATTTTACTTCTAATGATAGTGGTAGATAACTCACTTTATGGAAATCTTTGCATCCTGCAGTTCTGCTGTCTTTATCAAGTGCTTGAGCTATATTCCAGGGGAAAAAATATGTTCTCTTATTAAAAGCACTTTTACTATTGCCTTTATTATTGTGATCAGGGCATAATATCAGTCACTATATTTTCAAAAGACAATGGTTTCCCCATTATAAAGCTTATGTGTTGCACAACAAACTTTAGTTTCTCTTATCTCATCCACTTCACCTCTATCTTGTGTGTATTAGTAATCCTTCACTTCCTCACTCTATTTCATATACAAGCCTTCTCATCTTTCTCATTTCATATCTCTATTTTGGATCTATCTTTTACCATCTTATAGAAGCATTTGATTATGCTTCTTTTCCACTCCTTCATATATATGTTTCACATATGTATTATACTTCATTTCCATTCTGCCATACTATATGTTGATCTTACATATTTCATTTCCATCTTGTCCTATGTTCTTTCCTTTTTTGCTTCCAGATTGTTAGATATGTAAGGCTCAATGCCAGTACCATAAAACTCTCTAGTCTAGTTTTCTTGATATTTTTTCTGAAGCACTATAAAAAGAACCCTTACTTGGCCAAACAAGCCTATTTACTTATTACTTCTATTTCAGTTCAAGTTACTTTTAGCCACATAAGGGAGCTATGCTCTAAGGTTGTTTCAGAAGTTGCATAGTCTTAACAGCCACTATAGCTGGCTTGACACTACATAGCCACTGGACCAATGGTTGAACACCTGACCTTCACTACCCATTACAATATACACATTGCTAATCATTTGTCCTAGTTGGCCTGACATTGCACAGCCACCAGACTGATGGCTGGGGACTTGACCTTACCAAACAAAGTGTGCACTTTGCTAATTATTTTGTGGTGTTATTTTTGACCCTTGCTTTATTATTTATTTGTCTTACTGCCATAACCAAAGATGTAGCCCTGGTTTCCACAATCCATTTTGAGCTAATGACTATGGGAAAATATCTTCATTTGGTTCTGTTATTGCCAAAATACTCCTGAAAATCCAGCAATTTTGTTGTCTTTGACTTTCAAGCAAAATATTCACTTTTCTAATTATTTTGTTGTATTATTTGTGATTCTTGTTGTTATGATGTGTTTGTCTTGCTTTCATAAGTAAAGGTGTAGTTCTAGTTTTCATGATTCATTTTGAACTAATGATCATGGAAAAATATCTTCATTTGGTCCTGTTATTTCCAAAATACTCCTAGAAATTCAACAATTTTGTTTCCTTGACTATTAAGCAAAATATACATTCTTCTAATCATTTTGTTGTGTTGCCTGTAATTCTTGCTGTTATGATTTGTTTGTCTTGTTTTTACAAACAAAAATATCGTACTAATCTCCATAATTCATTTTGAGCTAATGAAGGTGGGAAAATATCTTCATTTGATCCTGTTATGATCAAAATACTCTTGGAAATCTTGTAATTTTGTTTTTTTATAACTATTAAGCAAAATATATTTTTTTCCAATGATTTTATTGTGTTGTTTGTGATCCTTGCCATTATGATTTGTTTGTCTTTCTTTTATAAGCAAATATGTAGTTCTAATTTTCATGATCCATTTTGAGCTAATGATCATGGAAAAATATTTTATTTAAGTCTGTTATTGTTAAAATACTCCTGAAAATATAGCAATTTTGTTTCTTTGACTACCAAGCAAAATATACATTTTCCTAATCATTTTGTTGTTTTGTTTGTAACCTCTGCTATTATGATTCATTTATCTTACCTTTATAAATAAAGATGTAGTTAGTTCTCATGATCCATTTTGAGCTAATGACCACAGGAAAATATTTTTATTTGGTCCTGTTATTGTAAAAATACTCCTGGAAGTACAGCAATTTTATTGTCTGCCAAGCAAAATCCACACTATCTAAATTATTTTATTGTATTGTCTATGTACTTTACTATTGTAATTTGTTTGTTTTTCCTCCATGAGCAGAGATGTAGTTCTTATTCCCACAATCCCTTTTGAGCTAATGATCATGAAAATATATACTGTAACTTTATTTAATCCTATTATTGTAAAAATACTCCTGGAGATTCGGTAATTTTGATTTCTATGTTATGATTTGTATTATAAATGGTATGGTTGATATTCCTATACTTTCTGTTTTGGGTCAATGACATAATTGTGGCTGTAATCTCCATGAAAAATAATGTCCAATATTTTCTTGATATATATCTTTGTTTTTTTTTTTAGTTGCTAACTAAATGGCTTGATAGCAGTCTGATGCTTCACAGCCATTGGCCTGATGGGTGAAGATCTGGGGGTATGGACATGGAAACTCATAGAAAAATCTGTATTTAACATCAATCCAAATATTGTACAAAATTATTTAGAAATTATTTAAATAAATTCTGAATATTGATACTATTGTTTTGTCTTGTATTTAGGTTGGTGCTAAAGATGTATTCATTTATGATAACAGATTGTATTCTGAGCATCACTTTCTCTCTTACTACATTCTGATTATACATTTCCAGGCATCCCTGTGCTGTCACCACTAAATATTGCATGATTTACCTAGGATAAACACATTCTTAGTTCAGAGTAAACTCTTGGTGTTTAACTCCAACATTGCCATTGGACCAGTGTTGCTTGAAGGCAGCCATCAGGATCTCAAGAAATTTCTTGTATTCATCCATATCAATAATGGTGATAATATCACTTGCAAGTCCTTATATTTTTCCTTTACATCGTCCATAGAGCAGTCAGCCCCTAGCCTTTTGATCACAGCTATGGTTCAATGTCTTGGCATTCCAGCATAAGACAAAAATATTCACATAGTGGTAACTACCAGTGTGAGGTGAAAGATGCAATGTCAACATTATATAATCACAAGTAGAGGGATAGATATGACAAATCTTTTTATAGATAGTCTTATGCAAGTGGAGATGAAAGACAGGTAAATGCTCCCTTCTAAGAGCTTCATTAGTGAAGAGTTGGAAGGCATCCAATCAATTTTCAACAATTTTGTAGTTGAGGTTGACTCAGATAAATAAAAAGGGAAGTAAAGATATTGAACTTTTGTAAAGATATATTGAAACATTAGAATGCAATCATTACTGATGAATAAATATAAAAGTGGGAAATAGGTTCAAAAAAGTTATCTGCCTGAACTACTTGAAAAAGAAGATTGTTTAGCTGCACTATCTGGTGAAACAGAAAACAAGTGGCATAATAGGCTTGAGGCAGTATGATACATAGTATCATATACTTTACTGTCTATTCTCCTATCATTATTCTTTCTCTTATACAATCTTATTATTAACTATTTTCATTTATCCACCCAATAATCAAAATAGCATAAGCTGGTTCCACAACAAATACCTTTATTAAAAAGCAGGAAAGATCTTACTCATACAAGATGGCTCTTGTCATGTGATGCCACAAGCTATATTTTATCTCAATGCTATCTAGCTGATATTAATAGCAATATATTTAAATTGTATTTCCATGGTTTATGTTCAAAAAAGTGTACAAGTTTTGAAATACTATTTGCCACTATTTGTACCTTTCATATTATATACACTAGCCATAGTTCAAAAACTTTCTTACACTTTTTTGTTTCTCAATTTTATTCTTTTTCTCTCATCATTCATTACTACTATTTCAATACTCGCTGGAGTTTGATCATCTACTACAAGTAAACTTTCCCATGCTTCTGTATTTAATTAATTAATAATTTCTCAGGTTAGTGTTAGATTAAATTATATGTTATACTTGATATTTCATAAATAATAAATAAATATTATATATAATTTCCTCATAAGTGTGAAAAACATAAAGATTCTATATAGCTTTGTATGTATTTGTATATATGATATTGCTGCAGCTTTGGTTTCTAACCAACCTTAGGCATAGCTAAGTCATATGGCTTATGAAACTAAGTGAAGCCTTCATAAGCCATGAGTTGAAGCTTGAGTTGGCTAGCTGACACACTGGTATCCCTACTACCTTTGTTCCCACCCTCAATGCCTCCTATTAGTCCATCAGCACCTCAAGCAGCCCACTTGCATGTCAAATGATATTCTAAGCTTCCCTTATCCACCCTGCTAGTTTAGCAAGCATGTAGAAATGAGAGTACAATACGCACATATTTGTATGCATTATATAGTCACTTTTCTTGCCTTGTTCTACCTCAAGCTTATCCTAGGTTGGCCTGAAACCCTCTTATCCTTGTCCTTTTCTACCTGCCTGGCTTGGAATATGCAGAAGAGACAGCATAATATATACAAATGTATGTATTGCACCATTAAATTTTTATTTTGCTCTTTTTCATGCTCTAAATGCCCTTGTTCTTGCCATTTTTTCCCTCTTCCTCTCCCTATCCCTGTCCCTTATATTCACCCAGGTGGTAGTACAAATAATATCATAATGCATGTAATTATGCATATATTATAATATTGTTTGTCTTGTACATAAATGTCCTCACCTTCACCCCTGTTCTCTATAGTTATCAACAAATAATCTTTTCCTTATTTTATTTTATTTCCACTCATTCCTATCTTATACTTAATACTTGCTCTTCACTTCCTCACTCTATTTCATATACAATACTTCTCATCATCTTCATTTCACATCTTTATGTTTTGCCATCTTACAGAAGTGTTTGATCATGCTTCTATTCTATTCTCCTAATACACAAATTTCACATATGTTACATTTCTTTTCCATTCTATCACACTACATTGTTTTTCTTCTAGACAAGATGATGAAGAACCAATCAAAATTCAATGATTCCCAGACAATATATCTTGTCTCCACATATTAAAGATAAAGTCACAAGAAAACAAAGGAAAAATAGTGTACCAGGAGTTATGATTTGTTCACCATTCCTCCATGTAAGTTTATAGATTAGTTGTTAAAGATAGTTTCAGCCCAAGTTGTACAAAAGGTGGGTGAATTAGGGCCTTGGCCTAGATTTTGTCTAATGCTAATGATATGGATGTAAAGAACTTTCTGAAAATGTTATATTCAAAAGTGGTGATTAGGTAAGCAAAGATGTCAAGGTGTTGAGGTGCTCAGATATTACTTGATAGGTTACTTGACAATGTACTTAGTAGACTCAGAAAGGTTATAAAAACTCAATCTTGTTGTCTCAGCTACTGTAAGAATTAGGCGAGTTTAATTTAGAGAGGTGAAGTGTAGCTCTTATTTTGTACTATAGGATGCTTATCTTGCTTACTAATAGGAGATCAGATGCCTTTCATTGCCCAAAAAGAATTTTCTTTTACAAGAGTAATCCTAGAAATTTGTCCTTGTTTAGGTACAAACTCTATTGGCCTAGTAGTAATTCTAAAGTCCTATTTACTTTGCTCTAGGGTATCCTGTCTTATTAGATCTTATCCTTATCACGTTTCTCGAGGGATCTCTTATCATATGTTATGATCTACAGTAAGGTAGAAAATGAGATGTCCTTTCCAGACTAAAATGCCTCTCTTTATATACATTAATATAGCAGGCTATAGTAGCCAATCAAACAACTGGTGGCTCATAAATTCAGGCATAATTGCTTACTAATTGCAAGCATATGATAACAAATCCAAGTATATTAAGGGGAAGCATTTTGAGTAAAAGGGTACGGTTTTGAGTTATTTTGTTAAAAAGGCTGGGTATGTTGTATGGGGCTATTCAGATTAATGGGAATGAGATCACATGGTAGCTAGCGATTACATGATAACTCTCTTTCACTAGCACTTAGCTAAGTAATTGGATAAATAAAGAGAAGTTAGAAGAACAGTTGGCTAGGTTTATCTGGGTGAATATAAAGGTATAAGTAGAGAGATTAATGAATATCTCATTAACATAGGAGTAGGTAGATTATGGTAGGGACTATTGTTTCCTATAGCATCAAGGGATATGATACACAGAAAGCTGTGGAAATTCCACTTCTTGAGTGATTGATTGGCTATGTGCATACATGAAATAAGTTTCATGCAGGTTAGTGTGTTGGCCTCACATGTTTCATTTCTGTTTCACCCTATTTCCTTTCCTCATTTTTTCATAAATTGTTAGATATGCTCATAACATGTACATATCTTTAGAAGGTACTTAGAACTTGGTGCCACTATCAGAAAACTCTAGTCTAGTTCTCCTGGTGTTTTCTCTAAAGATGCCATGAAGGAACTCACTATTTCTATTACTACATATTTCCATTTAAGTCCAAGTTCTTGATAGTTGACCAACATCCAATCATGAAGAGACCAATTCTAACTACTGTTCACAGCCCATGCACCTTCAAGAAACATATTTCAAAATGAATGTCCATAAGAAAGAATTGGTTGCCAAAAAGGCTTTGACAAATAAAATCACAAAGAACAAGATGACTGAAATTGTCAAGAAGATATTGGCATGCCAGCACTAAGTCCTGTTGGCTTTTAACCGGGTGAATATTGTCCATTTTCCTCAGCTGAATGAAGTGTAGACAGATTATTAACATAGAAATTGATGTTAGAAGATACACAACAAGCAGACACTCCAAGCAATCCAAAAAACTAGTAAGAATTGATAACCACCCAGTCAAAGAAGTGGAACATTGATATCAGGATTCAGATGGCACCTATGAGATCATTTTAAAGAATTCAGGAGTTTATCACTTCATATAGAAGCACCTGCAAAACATTTATCTCATCCTTCAATGGTTAAAAATTGTGTATGTTATTATGTCTGCTATAACATTCATCTTCACTACATTGGATGCTACTATTGTCAGCCACCTTTTATGATTGGATCACCCACAACAAGAAGGTTTAGAAAATTTATGATTAGTCAAAATGCCAGAACATCACCCAAGTGTGCAGATTCCTAGGTGTATGTGGTGTTCTCCAAATCTGTATAGAGAATTTTACATCCATTGCATGACTATTGATCAATTTGATCCAGAAAGGGATTTCTTTTACATGAAAAAAATCACATAAATTCACAATGTAGTATCTGAAGGATGCAATCTATCTTTTCCCTATACTTCATTGCTTAGACTATGAATCTGGACAGGGATTCATCCTAGCTATCAATACATTCTTGATTATGGTTGGGTATATCTTATTACAAGAGAAAGATGATGGAAAGAGATATCCAAATTGTTGTGGATCACTTACCCTGATAGATGTTGAGAATTAATATTCCCAAGCCAAGCTCAAGCTATATAAATTATTCTGAGCTCTCCAAGTAGTTCAGATCTTTATTTTCAGGATCACTAACTTAACAGTGAAATTGAACACCAAGTATGTAAAAGGCATAATCGATAATCCTAACCTTCAGCCCAATATAATTATTAATTGATGGCTTATGAGTATCCTTTTATTCAATTTCTGTTTCATTCACATCCCTACTATCCATCACATTAAAGCAAATGGACTTTCTCATTGTCCATCTTTTAAAAATGATTCTCCTAAAAAGAATAATTTTGAGGATTGGCTGGATAGTGCCTACTCCTTTTCTATTTTCCTACTCAACAACTGCTTATCTTTATCCAGTGGGTTGACTAACATCTTCAAGTACTCTACCTATGCCACACCTATCTGATTTAATTCTATTTTTTTCTTCTTATCCAAGCTTGAAGAAGGTGACTTAGAGCTTTTGATTGTCCATTCTGCCAATGAAGCAGAGTATTGACCTTGCATTTACCTGGTTCTCCAATAACTTTGAGAGTACAAACTTGAAGTTAAATATACATTTAACACATTCCAGGCTGAGTATCTTGGCTTGATTGTGGAAAAGGAATAAGTTTCCATGGATCCTATTAAGCTTACCACTACCCACAAGTAGGCTTCTACAATTTTTATCAAAAATTCATTTCCAACTTCTCCAATATCGTCCAGCTCCTTTTGTTACTGATGAAGAAGAATACCCACGATTAGGAGCTTTTTAATTATAATACTTTGTTCCAACACCTCAAGGAAGCTTTCCTCAAGCAACTAGTCCTTTGGTATTTTAATATAAACCATCCCTTCTTCATCATGATTGATATCTTTCTTGTTACTCGTACAAAAGAATAACAATGGGGATCTCCACTCATGTAATAATTGTTTGAAAATATTCATTCCTGCCAAGCAAGATATGATATTTATAAGCATGAACTCCTTGTAATCATTTATACTTTCAAGAAATGACGTCAGTATCTTACTAGTATCAAGCATCTGATAACAATTATTATGGACCATCAGAATTTACTATATTTACAATCTTTTCAGAATGTTTTTTACCAACAGGCTTGCTGGTTGATGTTTCTCCAACATCACAACTTGATCTGGAACAATCAGCCAGGCTTTCAAATAGGTCCTGCTAATACTCTCTCACATTGTAAGGTGATTGATACTACTTTGAACAATGAATTGCTCATCCTTTTTACAAATATTTTGAACATTTTAATATGGGCCTCTGATGTTCACTATATGTATTCCTAAGTCTACCTGCCAGGACCTTGTACATTCTTTTCATAAGTCTCTTGCTGGTGGTCATGGAGAATATTTCCATACCACTCATTTGGTGCAATGCAATTATTGGTGGCCCAGTCTCTCCACCTTTATCTGCTGATTTGTAGCTGGCTGTGCTACTTGTCATGAAAGTACACAATAATCTGACTTTAAAATTTAATAATAAGATCAAGGAATAGATTCTTGAGACACAACTAAATCTAAAGCAAATTTGAGTGGGAAATACTATTGGATTCTACCCTGGAGTTGCTCATCTTCACACTTTTGCTACCTATTCAAATATTAGAATAGACTTGAATTCATATCAGAAGAGCCCATGAATACATTAATGAATAGATTGAAACAGATTTATATTTCCTTAATTTAGACACCAGAAGATCCTGGCCTGGTGATTTCATTTGCCTTATTCCAGCAATCAAAAATCTTCCTCTTTATTCTCTTCCCTTCCAGCTGTTCTTATGGACTTAGGAAATACACCCCAGTCAGAGTGATGCCCTACAGACATGCCAACAAGTCTTTCTGCCACTGGAAATCAAATTTATTTTGATAGGAAGGATCTGAACTAATCTATATCATATGACCAAAACTCACTATCAGGTGGAAATCAACCACTTCCTCAGCTCAGAAATAAACTTGATGATGAGATTTTTATATCAGAAGGTCTGCATCACAGATACAAGGAATGGATGCTGGGCTACAAAACTCCTTGGTAAGCAATCCCTTTGGCAATTAAAATAATGAGACACCAACTCCCAGGCCTGGAGCAAGCACCATCAATAATTTTAACCTTTATTTTACACAATCATAGACTATTTATTTTAACAGTTGAGGACAAACACCTTTTGTGATCAAACTGCTTTATTTCATGGTTGATCAATTGCCCCACAAGGTAACACTCCATTTGAAAATTATCCTTCATTAATTTCTAGCTCCCATTTTAGCAGTTGACTACTGCTTGCAAGTCATGATCTAGGGGCAGTGCTTTGACTAATCCTCATTTGACTTACTTTGACTAATTATGACTAATTATGACTCATGCTGTGCAAGGTCACATGCTCCATTTGCTTCTTTGACACTTGGCTAAGTACTTAAGAATAAAAGAAATATCAAGAAAATGGTTTGCTATGTATTTGTAGATAGTAATAAAAGTATATTGGAAGAAATCATTTTGTTTCTCCACAACCTGTAAGTGAACAAATAAGAAAAAATAAATAAATATACTAAATACTATGGTCTATGTCCCTTAATTGGCTCAGCATTTGGACCATGGGAATATAGTGAAAACTCAAATCCTGAATCAAATGTCTAGCATGTCATACAGTATACAATAACTATGATTCCACATCCAAATATCTTAATGCAGGTCAACACATCTTTTTACATCTATGACTATTTCATTTTCTTTGGTCCTGTCTGCTCCTGGTGGATGTTTCCTTTTGAGTGACTTATCAGCTTTATCCAATGGCTCTTTAGTAATCATAAACAGATATATGTCTTGTAATTGTTCTATCTATCCACATTGAGTTCTCATTCTTAGGAGACCTTGAAATTTCCATGCTCCAATCATATCTAAAAGGAGCCAAATTATACTTCTGGTTGTTTTATCTAAAATACCCAATGGCAATTCATAAATGTAAGATTTTACTTGATAATGCCTACTGCTTTCTGGATGGCAATCTGAATATCACCCACAACAATCTCATCATGACAACTGAATTGCCAAAAGCAACAAAGATTTTATATAATCTACAAGATATCATTGGATGACAAATGGCAGTTCTACAGGCTCACATCAAGAATAGGACAGGCATGGTCTTTAGTTGTGCATCCATCCACACTGGAAACTCCCCTATACTCTTTTACTCATAAGGTAATCATTTGCTAAAGCAGGTTTCTGGTAACATCAAATATATGTTTGAGAACAGGAATTCCTTTACTTTTGCAGTGCAAAGGCAGCATTGCTGAATGAAGCAAATTCAAATTTCTTTTGCTATCTATTCTCATTTCCCTGCTTGACAATATTGTATGGCATTACTGTAGAATACTCAGTAAGTCACTATAATATTAGGATAGTAAGTACCTGTAGAATACTCAGTAAGTCACTAAGTAAGACTAAGGTAAGAATGGTCCGATGTAGGTACTGCTTAAGTAAGCAAGTAATACCAAATATGGAATCAAGAATCCAACAATTACAAGATATCCTCAAATGCATACAATTTTTGTGGATTTATAATCACTACTCACGCTGGGCAATCTCAGATGATTGGGTTATTATGCTCAACTTGTCTTGGGTAAATAACTGGCTTTCAATATTGGTTTGCTTTAGTTTGTCATTTATTGCTCTCACTAAGGTTAATATGTATATAACCTGTGCACTATAAAATATCAGAGGCTCTGGCAGTACTGTTGATACTATGTATTTTGGACTTATCTCAATAATGATTGATGATATTTTGGCAACCAATGAATGGTTATACAGTCAATCAGTCAACGATCTCCTTATTGTCATGCACTACTTGTTACATGTACATACAACAATCAGATAATTATTATAAACCACACAACATCTCTCAAATATCATCTGTTAGTCATATGTTGACTTATGTTTCTTAGATAGTACTAGGGCTTACTATTCACTGGTATTATAAATAATAACAAGTATATTTGTAATGTAGATACTTCAAGTATTACCAAAGTCTATACCTTAGTAGGTATTTTGAATACCCACTGCACTTTCTTCTTTGCCACTATTTATTCTTTTGATCAACCTTCAGACTTGGCCAACATACACTGATCTGCATAAAACTAGTTTCATATATGCATATAGCAAATTAGTCACCTGAAAAGTAGAATTTCCACAGCTCCCTATAAACTATACTCTTTGAGACATAGGAAAAGATAGCCCCTATCATTACCTACATACCCCTATTTTGCCAGATTTTTCCACCTACTGGTTATTGAGATATTCATTAATCTCTCTAGTTATATTCTTATATTTACATACACATTTGGACATGACTTACTATGCCTTTTATTTCTCTTGATTTATCTGATTACTTAGCTAAGTGCCAGTAAGACAAAGTGATCATGTGACCCCTAGCTACCATGTGATTTTGTCTCCATTAGTCTATACAGCCTTGCATAGTATAGCTGTTATGATTTCTTCCTTTCTCTTGCTAAACTCCCTTTTCTACCTGAATATTCTCTTACATTTCATAACATTCCAAGCTTATCTTGCTTCTTTGTCTTCTTCTTTTATCTTTCTCTTATGGTTTCACTTCTTGAACTTTCTACAACCTTCTATACTTTCTTTTTGCTTAGTTATTCCAGTTTCCCTAGTTGTATATAAATAGTTGTTATTATGTATTCCCAAGTTGGACCTCCTTAGGAATACACCTAGCTTCATCTCCCTGAACTTCTCTCTAAACTCTTTGTCCTACTTTTCAGTGGACACTTTACTCTTTGAACCCTTGACCCTACAAAAGACTAGGGCTATGCTTGGCCCCACTTGGACCAACCATGACAAAAGATCTAATTTTGATCTTGTGACTACCATCACTATAGCTCACCACCATTTCCCAATGATCCCCCTCAAACTTCACTTGGTTTGAATATTGATCCAACCAGGAGGAAACCTCTGACACTTCTACCTTCAAGCAAAGAACTCCCACCAACACTAAAACTACTGACCTTCCATTTTTCTTCCTAGAAGAAGATCAATAAAACTTTGACCTTGCCCACCAAACCTCTGCTACCCTAGTCCTACCTTGTCCTCCCACCTCTCCCTCCCCATCTACCAACTTAAGACAACCAATCTTCCCTTGTTCCCTACCAAATTCTTTCCCACCTCCCTTCCCACTTTTTGCCACCATGGCAGCTTGACTCACCAAACTCTATATCAGTACCACCAAATACTACAATGGAGCCTATGATACTGTTATCCAATGGCTTCATTCTGTCCAGTTCTATCTTCATACAAATGAACTTGTCTACAACTCTGATTCTAAAAGGATCACCTTTGCTCTCTCTTACATGACCAAAGGGATCCACCCTTATATGGGCCCCCACCTTTAGGCAATGCACCATCACTAGCACAGTTATTAACTTTAGAACATGTGCCAACTTCTGCACCACATTCAAAACCTCCTTCAAATACCATGATCAACAGAATAATGTAATGTCATTGCCTAATTGTCCACCAAGCAAATGACCTCACAGAAAAAGAATGAATGAGTCATCTACTCCTCCTTCTGTATGAAATTCAATTTAAACGTCCAGAATAATATTGCCTTGTTTAAAATCACTAATCATATCATTCTCATTGGCTATTACTTTGTTGCTATTTTCCCTTCTCTCATGTAATGAATTGGCCAAATGGAAACCCCCCCTGATATCATTGACAATTGGTACAAGAAAGCCATACATTTTCAAACCCAATGGGAATATGCTGAAGAAATTGCCCACCGACACTCTAAATCCTCCTCTCACATTCAACCTTACTCTGCTCCCTCCAGAAACATCTATGACCCTGACACCATGGATGTTGATTTCATCAAAGTCTCTAAGTTTACCCCCAAGAAATGCTGCTGCTTCCAGGAAAAAAGTCTTTGCTTCCACTACCACAAGGCAGATGACCTTAGCTCTGCTTGTCCTTCTTTTTCATCTGAACCAAAAAAACCTGCTGTTTAATAAGTACAACAGGTTATTAAAGAAGAGGTTTCAGCTCCTATTGAGCCAGAGGATGATGATAAAAAACACAATGTGACAAGAATTAGCTTTTCTTAAGATTTTTAGAAGAAAAACCTCAATCGATGCAAGAATCCCCAGAATTCACTTGTGTGTTTGTATTTGTACCAGGAACAAGAAAATCTATACAAATCCCTTTACAACTGATCATACCCTTGCACACCTTAAAAACTGTCAACTTCTATGCCTTGATTGGTAGTAGAGCAGATCTCTCCTGTATCAACTATGATTTCATTACATGACACTAACTCCTAGTTTTTAAACTAGATGGGCCCATCCACTCCTGAAACACTGATGGATCTTTTAGCAAAAAGGACATCCAACACATCTGCACTCTTTTCACCAATATCAAAGTGATTGCCTAGAAATTCAACTTTCATGTTATGTTTATAAAAGACAATGTCATTCTTGAATTTTCTTGGCTTTGTACCATCAATGCAGTTATCAACTAAGCTAATCAAACTCTTTCCATTGACAAATCCATCAATGAATCCAGATTCCTTTTCACCTCCCATGAAGTTGATGTCAAACAACACAACTTTTCCTATCAACCTCCCACCCAACCCCTTTACCATATTAATGTTAAGGCCATCACCAACTCTCCCCTTTACAAATATAATCAATGGGAAGAAAAAACTACCTTCACCAACTGAGCTTGGAAGTTCCAAATCGTTCAACAACTTGTCCATTACAGATCCTACTTTTCTTCCCTAGGATTCCCAGTTGTAGCTCATCTCGCCATTGCCACTGAACTTGTGGTAGCTACTGAAGTTGTGAAATCCAAGGTTACCCTTCCCCCTGAGTACTTCCAATTTTCCTCCATCTTTCTTAAAAAAGCCACCCACTATGTTCCTCCTTTCTGATCTTATAATCATAAGATCAATCTCATTAAATCTTTCACTCCAAAGGTTGGAAAACTTTATTCCCTCTCCTCTGAAGAATGAAAAGCCATCAAAAACTTCCTTGATGAGAACCTTCATACTAGGAAGATCTACCCTTCCAACTCCCCTCAGGCAGCTTCTTTTTTTTTGTGTCAAAAAAAAAAGGAAGGACTCCCCCTCTGCCAAGATTATGAGCACATAGTCCAGGACACCTACCTCCTTTTTTTAATCACTCACCTCATCAACAAGCTGAAAGATACCAATGTCTTCATCAAATTCAACATATGTTGGAGATACAACAATGCTCAAATTGAAGATGGTCACCAGTGGAAGACTCACTCATAAAGACCTCTTTGAACTCACTATCATATTCTTTGGACTTACCAACTCTCCTGCCATCTTCAATGATTTATAAATAACTCCTTCCACAATATGATTATAGAAGGATGACTTATCATCTACATGGATGACCTCCTCATCTTTTCTCCTGACTCCTTTACCCATGAAGAATGCACTAAATGAGTGCTACAATGAATAATGGAACTTGACTTGCATCCTAAACTCAAAAAATACAAGTTTACTATAGAAAAAGTTGAATATCTTGGGATGATAGTCAAACCAGGATAGTTAGCTATGGACCCTGTCAAACTAGATGAGATTGTCAAATAACCCACCCCAGCCAAAGTCAAGAATGTATGATCTTTCCTCAGCTTTACAAACTTCTACTGATGATTCATTTCTGACTATTCTAACATTGCCCAACCTCTCATTGATTTTATCAAGAAAAACCTCCAATGAGATTGGACTCCTGCCTCTCAAAAATCACTCAACTCTCTGAAATCCCTTTTCTTATCCAAACCCATATTACATTTCCCCAATCTCTCTTCCCCTTTTGTCATCACCATCTCAAAATATGCTGCTGATACAATGCTTCTCTAAACTGACCCTAATGGTGATTGGCACCCTTGCTCCTATCTCTCCCAATCATTTTCTCAGGCAGAATGAAACTACAACATCTACAACTAAGAACTTCTCACCATAATCTGTACCTTGAAATCCTGGAGACACTACCTCCATAAACCCCCTTTCCTAGTTCAGGTCTTTACCAATCATAAAAACCTCATTTATCTTTGACAATTCCAGGCCCTAAACAGACAACAAGCCTGTTGGCTCCTTAATCTTTCTGACTTTGACTTAAAAATGATACATGTACAGTACCTGGAAAACTTCTCACAGGACCTAACACCCTCTCTCATCATCCTGACCTCCTTTCTTCCTTATATCTCAACAACAGGGGTGTAACCCTACTTCGCCCATCCTTTTTCATCCACATCATTAACACCTTCCTCTCAGATCATATACAATCTGCCTCAGCAAATAACCCTGTCATGTCACAAGCTCTCCAATTCATGGATGGTTCTATTTCCCCCACCTTTCACTCTAGCCTGTCTGACTTGCAACATGAAGTAGGAATCCTTACTTATAAAGGATACATATGTCTATGTTTCCAATGACAACTCTTTTCACCATGCCATCTTTGAATAATATCATGATCATGAAACAGTTGGTCATCCTAATTACTTCAAAACCTGCCAGCTTGTCATTGCAGAGTTCTGATGGCCCAGTCTAACCTCTTATGTTAGAAAATATGTCGAAGGTTGTGCAATCTACTAGCAAAACAAATCTAACATGCACCCCTTTCTTTGATTAAATCCTCAGCCTCATGCCCATTTCAACAGATCTCTTGTGATCTGATTACTGATCTTTTCTTTTTTGCCAGCTTCAATTCCCTTGGTCATGGTAGAACATGGGCTTAATAAGGGGGTGATTCTCTTTCCCACCAAGAAATCTATCACTGTCAAGGGGATCACATCCCTCTTTTTCCTCAAAGTTTTTCTTTATTTTGGACTATACAACAAGATTATCTCAAATCATGATCTCCAATTTGCCTCTGCATTCACCAGAGAGCTTGGAAAACTCCTGAACTATGATCTTTCTCTTTTCATGGCCTATCACCCTTAATTTGATGAAGAAACAGAACATGTAAATCAGGAAGTTAAAACCTATCTTTGGATCTTTTATGGTGCCAACCTTTTTTTTTGGTGTAAAAGGATTCCCCTTGCAGAGTCCACCCACAACTACCACCCTCACTCCATTACCAACCAGTCACCCTTCTATCTCATAATGGAATATAAACCCCATGCCCTCCTTTTTTTAATTCCTAACTTTTCTTTTCCTGTAGTGGAATCCTACCTACAATCCCTCTCTACCACATGAGATAAAGTCCTCTCCACTCATAAGCTTGCTTGTGAAGTTATGGCCTCTTGAACCCACTGCAATTTCACTCCCTTTACTAAATGAAACAAAGTTTGGCTCAAAGCTAGAACATAAAAAGATCTATCTCCAACCCCAAGTTTGTTCTAAAATGTGAAAGTCCATTTACCATCACTAAGGTTCTCTCTCCCATCATCTATCAACTCTATTTTCCTAAAACATGGCATATTCACAACACATTTCATGCTTCCCTTCTATCTCCATATGAAAATAACTCTGTCCATGGGAAACACTTTCCTGTGCCACCTCCTGACCTTATTGGTAGTGAAGAAGAGTATAAAATCAAAAAGATCTTATGCCACCACAGACCTCATAACAATCACTCCTTCTTGATCCAATATAAAGGATACTCAGTGGAAAAAAACTCTTGGATCCCAGAACAGAACTTGAAAATTGTCAAGTCTACATTTTCTGATTATAAAAACCTTTATCTTTTTGTTTTCTCTCTTAATCTATTTCCTATAAACACTTTTATTTGATGTTTTCAAACTTTCAATTACTATGTCTTTTCAAAACAATCTCTCTATCTCCTCCCTCAAAATCTTCTCTGCTTCCTTCCCTGCCATCACCACTACCTCTTCCTACCATAGGATTGTCTTCATTGACGTATCCACCTATGCCCACTACACCAGAGATGACCTTCCAGATGCCAATAATCTCACTAGACTAGTTAACAGCATGTACGACCCTTACCTCTCTACCATCATCAATTCTTTCCTTGACATGAGTTCCCCCCTTTATATCCTTTATCACACTTTCCTTTGCAACTCCTCCCTCACCTAACATACCAGGCATATCTGCCAAATTCAGAGGAATGTTAAAGGTTATCTCCTAAATACACTTTATTAACTTGATTTGCTCAAATTTCTTGAGGATCTTGACTGCTACCTCCATGAACTTGCCTTCACCACCTCCTTCCCTACTTCCTCTCATTCCACCTTAGCAAGGAACTTGAACTCCACCTTATTCATTTTTTTCCCTATTGAGGAAAAGACTTTTAGGGCTATCAAATATGCCTGGACTGGAGGAGACAACTGTAACTTCTCTCCTGCCAATACTTAGCTCTGGTTTAATGCTCACTGGACTAGGGGAAATGGTTCCTCCCCCCTCACTTCCACTCACCTACAATACAATGAAGCATGTTTCTCTTGCTGATGACTTGGACATATCTGCCTCAACTGTTCTATTTACCAATGTTCTTTCTGTCTTCACTGAAGCCCCAGTCATCAACTTCATAATTGTCCTCTTTGTTACCCCACTTTCCCCTTCTCTTGAGGATCCTCTTGCCCCTCCTTTTGCAGTTTTTACTCCTCAACCTCCTCACATAGGTCTCATCATATGCTCTCTATTCCATCCCCTTATTGTTGTTTCCCTTCCTCCAAATACAATAATTACAATGACTATTCTGATGGTGCAGTAGCCAATATGACCAGCTCTTCCTGTGAAGGGTGTATTGATTTTTGAGGTTATACCCTCATTGCAGATTTGATTTTTTCTCTTGCTAAATCCCCTCTTTTACCTGAACATTCTTTCACATTCCATAATATTCCATGCTTATCTCACTTCTTTGTCTTCTTTTATTTTTCTCCTACACTTTCACTTTTTAAACATTCTGCAACATTCTATGACTTTCTTTTCGATTAATCATCCCAGTTTCACCAGTTGTATATAAACTTGAAGTTGTTATCATATATCTCTAAGTTAGACCTTCTTAGGAATATACCTAGTTTATCTCCTTGAACCGCTCTCTAACATCTTTGCCCTACTTTTCAGTGAATGCTTTACTCTTTGAACTCTCAAATTAGCCTTAACAAAGGCTGAACTCTTGACTCTATGAAAAATTAAAGCTATGCTTGGCCCCACCTGGACCAACTATAATAATAGCCAGCATTTATAACAGAGCACCTCAAATTTGAACTCCTCTACTTAAAGTAGCACCTGATCTGTGTGCTGGATGAAGGAATGACACATGTCCAGAGTGCCTGATAGAAGAATCTACCCTTCAGAAAGTAAAAAATAAAGATATTAAATGCATTAAACATAGTTGCAAGTTGGCATCATTACATCTACCAATTGCTATTTTTCTTTATAATGAGTTATGAATTTCATACCTTTTCGATCATCACATCTGACATCCATATTCTCATCATTGAAATATGTCTGAAACAGCTTTTAGTAGCATAGGATGAAGCCCTTACTTCTTATGAGCTAGCCCACCAAGTTATGTTCTTCTATCTTGATAGGAACACTTTACCACCCAAGAAAGGAGATAAAGTTTGACTTAAGGCTTGTAATTTGAAAAGGCTGATCTCCAACCACAAGTTCACTTCTCAAAAGGAAGGTTCCTTCATAATCACCAAAATTCTCTCCTTCATTACTTTCCAACTTTACCAACCTAAAATTTGAAAAATCAACAATATTCTTTATGTTTCTCTTCTTTCCCCTCATCAAGAAGATGAGGTACATGGTCAAAACTTCCAAGTGCCATCTTCTAATTTAATAGAATACAAAGATGAAATTGAAATTGAAAAGACATTCAACACTATAGACTGTCCTTTAATTATACATTTCTTATTTGAGGGAAAGAATATTCAGCCATAGAAGATTCTTGAAAATCTAAGTGGAATTTGAAACATACAAAGTCTGCTTTCACTCTTGATAAAAATATCCAACCCTTCATCTTCATTGTCCATTATTATAAACACTCTTTTATATTCTATATGTTCAACATTCTAATCATAACTTTCAACAATCAACTCATCCACCATCTCCAGAAATACAATATGAATAACAATCTCCCTCTCTCCCTAAACCACTTCCAGCAATACAAAGGCCTTTTGCCTTTATACATTATTCCACCTATTATATTTCTTTCTTCTTTACTCCTTTCAATTCTCTCATACAGTAAGAGGACTCATTACTCCTTTTATTCTTCAAAAGTAACTGAATAGATCAAGAAAACTAATTGCATTTATAAAGCTAAAAGAGCCATGCTCACATTTTGTGAGTCATTCACTTTTTCTTCTAAATCCTCAATCACCATCACCTCTAATTACAGTGATACATTATGAAAAACATTGCCTACATGAACATCACTCACCCCCCTACCTCTTTTTGTGTTGTTCCCATAATCACTAATCGTGCATGCTATGTATCTTTCAAATTCTCACATTATCTTCTGGAATAATTCTATTGTTTCATCAAAACTCTATCTCATCTGCTTCACTTTCTTTCTAGAATTTTCCATCATTTTACCAGGACTTCATTCAATTAACTTTCTTATTTTGCTAGAACACTCCATCTTACTACTATCTGGTATATCCATCCACTCATCCACCCATCCATCCATCCATCCACTCATCCATCCACCCATCCACCTATTCATCCATTCATCCACCAACTTAACCATGTATCCACCCACCCATGCACCCACTCATCCATCCATCCATCCATTCATCCACTTATCCATCCATCCATGCACCCACCCATCCATCCATCCACCAACTTAACCATGTACCCACCCATCCATGCACCCACTCATCCATCCATCCATTCATCCATCCACTCATCCATCCACTCATCCATCCATCCATCCACCCATCCATCCATCCATCCACCAACCTAACCATTTATTCACCCACCCATCCACCCACTCAGCCATCCACCCATCTATCTATCGATCTATCTATCTATCCATCCATCCATCCATCCATCCACCAACCTAACCATTTATTCACCCACCCATCCACCCACTCAGCCACCCATCCACCCATCCACCCATCCACCCATCCATTCATCCATCCATCCACCCATCCATTAATCCACCAACTTAACCATTTATTCACCCACATCCATCCACCCATCCATCCATCCATTGATCCACCAACTTAGCCATCTATCCACCCACCCATCCATCCATCCACCCATCTATCTATCTACCTATCCACCCATCCACCCATCCATTAATCCACCAACTTAACCATTTATTCACCCACATCCATCCACCCATTCATCCATCCATTAATCCACCAACTTAGCCATTTATCCACCCACCCATCCATCCATCCATCCACCCATCTATCTATCTA